>JAZGUH010000636.1:0-246602 GCA_037893225.1 Hippasteria phrygiana | reverse complement strand
GCTAGTGGCACTATCTACCTACCTACCAATTTTTATGATGATCGACCCACCCTTATATGTGTTTCCAAAAAGCACATTTTTGATGACGTCATAATGACGTCACACATTTTTTACATTATGTGAAAGAATATAGAAGCTACAAAGCTATTACATAAAAAATAATTTTTGAATTTAGCATGTTCTGTTGATGAGATATGGTTTTAAGAGAAACTTTGAGTTTAAAAACTTTAATATTACTGTAAAATCGTATGATGACGTCATCCATGACGTCACCTCAATTTTCATTTATAACACGAGCTACCATACAAACATACCAGGTTTTGAAGGCAAATCGGACCTACCGTTATCTAGATATGGGCCCTTGAAAAATGCACCTTTAAGATGACGTCATGTGACACGTGATGACATCATCGTGACGTGCGTTTTCGGCATACATTTTCAGCTTAGGGTCTCAAGCCTGATTAAGATCCGATGTTTAGTGACCAAAATGGCTCTTACAAAATTCGTGTACAAAGTCTATGGGATTTGGGATAGAACTAAACAAATCATAGAAAATCAGCCGATGACGTCATCATGACGTCACCTCGGATTTTACATGCTAGTAGCATTATCTACCTTGCCCACTAATTTGTATGACGATCGGACCTACCCTTATGTGTTTTAAAAAAGCACATTTTTGATGACGTTCATGATAACGTCACACATTTTCCCATTTATGCGAAAGAATATAGGAGCTAACAAAGCTTTTACAAAAATAATTTTGAATTTAGCATGTTCTGTTGGTGAGATATGGCTTTAAGAAACTTTTAAGTTCAAAAACTTAACAATTACTATAAAATCGTATGATGACGTCATCTTGACGTCACCTCAATTTACATATATAACACGAGCTAGCCAACCAACTAGGTTTGAAGGAAATCGGACCTACCGTTCTCTAGATATAGGCCCTTGAAAAACGCACCTTTAAGATGGACGTCACGTGACGACGTCACTCTTCGACATACAATTTCAGCCCAGGGTCTATGTTTAAGGTAAGTTTGGTTAAGATCTGAGGTTTTTTAAGGACCTAAAAGTGCCGCGGGACAGAATTCGTTGGTCAGAACTAAAAGAAGAAGAAGAAGAAGGAGGAAGAAAAAAAAAATCAGAACAAAAACAAGGCCTTTTCCGACTGACTTTGTCGGAAAAGCCAATAAAACATTTTTTCAAAGGGACCTTGATGCTCTCTAGATGGGAAAGTGAGTGGGAAAAGAAATTCAACATCGAAAAATGTTTCACCATGTACATGACAACCAAGAAAAAACCAGCTCTTCATAAGTATAATATCAATGGGAAGCCACTTCAAACAACATCCAACTATCCATACTTGGGACTCATCCTGAGCAGTGATTGCAGATGGTCCTCGCACATAAACAAAATCACAACTAGTGCAAAGCAGGCAACTGGTATCATTCAGCGGAACTTCAAATTATAGAGCAAGGAACCTTGCTCCATGTTCCTACCTCCATGAAATCATGTCGCAAAGAAGTAAAGTCTCGCCTGTACCAGTCTTTGGTTCGACCTAAGCTTGAATATGGTGTTTGTGGATGGGCCCCGTTTATAGAAGAGGAAAAGAAACGGCAGTGGCGGATCTACGGGGGGGGGGGGGGGGGGGGGGGGTTTGGGGGTTTAAACCCCCCCCCCCCCCCTGGGCTGAGAAAAAAAAAAATAACCAGTGTCGGGTGTCGAAAAATCGGCACGCTGGGGTGTGTAGGCCAATCACCTCAGGTAAACCCCCCCCCCCCTCCCCCTTGGGTAAAACCTAGATCCGCCCCTGAACGGCTAGAGAGTATCCAGAAATTCGCTGCAAGAATGTGCTGCAATAACTATGCCAGGAAAGCAAGCGTCACCGCCATGTTACATGAGCTAGGTAGCCACCACTAGAGCTCAGAAGAATAATATCCAAATTAATAATGTAAAAAATCACCCATGGACTAGTTGACATCAACCATGACCCGACTCTACAGACAAGAACGCATCACAGATCACACCATGCAGTATTCATACCATCGTCTTCATGCGAAAACCAATATGTATAGCACTAAGCTTTTTCCCCATCAACCATACCTTACTGAAATGCTCTACCTGTCGATCATTAATATCACCAAACTAGATCAATTTAAGACCGCCGTTGCTGACCATATTCTTCAAGAGAGGTTTTCAAAATTTAGATCTCCCAGCTCCGGGACACACCAACTCTAGTGGGATGCGGATCAACCGTTTTGCAAGAGAATCCTGATGTAGATGTAGATGTAGCGGAAATCAAGATTGATAATTGATGCTGCTCCACAAACATTGAATTTCACTGTAAGGGTGTAGGAATGCATTCTATATATCTAGGCTTTGGAACATTAATTTTTATTGCAACCATCGTTCTTTATGTTAAACCAAAAAAATATTTCCAGTGCCGGGTGCAGCGGCGGCAATTTTTTGGCAAGGTTGGGGATGGAGAAAAAAACACACACAACTAACAATTGTTGAGCGTTTTGTACTCGGTGTCTCGAGTATCCTGGGAATTTTTGAAAATGTGCTGATCTTTGTGTATTCTGGTGCATACAAAAGCCAATGACCCATAAAATGTATGACAAGGATGAATTATTAGGGGGGGGGGGGGGGACACTGCCATTACCATCCCATCCGAGGGGACCCCTCCTCCCGAAAATATATTTTTTTTGGGGGGGGGGGACGACGAGGTGTCACCCGTCCCACCCCCGTGACCACCGCCCATGGCTGGGCGTTTTATATTAGATTCCTACGATTGAAAACGTCCCCGGAGAGCTGATGAGGTGGTTTCAGAAATGTTTGATGGGCCTGGTGAGCAGGGGTAATAATTAGCACGGATTTGGTGGATATGTGCACTTTATAAATCTAAAGTATTATTATTCAAATTTCATATTAATGTTTAATGCTCAAGTAAAAATACACCCATATTTCTGAATTGACATTTTAATCATAATCACATTTACACTTGTACCAAACGGCAAACCTAGTTGTTATATAAATGTCTGTGGAAATGTGCAAACAATACACATGGATTATCGATTGGTTTCAGATTATATTATGAAGTTCAAATCAGGAGACAGAATGAAAAATTGATAATGAGGCTTATTTATTCTGTTAAGGAAAAACGACAAAAAAGTGGAAATTCTTTGATCTGAATGGGCAAGGACGAGTGTTGGGTAAAGAAACACAATGGAATAAAAGGTTCAGTTCTTTAAACCGCACAAACAAATTAAATAAGGGTGTTTTAAATGCCCAGTGTATCCACTGGACATCCAAGTCATTTGTGCTGCCATTCTTTAAAAAGAATTGACACTTTTTTTTAATAGAGTGACGTCACAAGAGTAGTATTGGGTGCGATCGAGCAGCTCACCAGCGTCGACTCGGTTTAGCCCCGTGCCATTTAATTAACTCTGATGTCATACCCGGGGCTCACCCACTGATCAGTGGGCTCACCCACCACAGACCCTGCTCACGGAGCAGAGTCACTGGTGGAATTACGTCATACACATGCGTCGTTAAGTCTGACTACCCACAGATTCTACTAGAGCGGGGAATTAAAATGGCCGACCTCAAAACCGATTGTGTAGTTAAGGATTGTGTAGTTAAGTTATTGGACTTAGCAAACTAGATGGCGACATTAAAAACCAACAGGTCGTAGATAGAGGGCAGAGTTTTTAATATTTTTGTGGGTAATTTCAAATTTTGGGGTAAAACGACAAAGAAGATGACAAAACGCAACACGAAAATAAAGAAGGCGAAAACCGCACTAATTCGCAAGACAACAACCGCAAAACAACTAAGAAAATTGCATTTTCTACTGCAAGAAACTGTTCAAATTACAAAAAAATGATGTCATTAGAATTGATAGAAGTATAGGTCGATAAATTCATTTTGGAATGATAAAAGCCACCTTGACTCGAAATGGATAAAATATAAAGAGGTGTCCGTAACTACACCATCACCGACTCAAGTGCTAGGTAACATGGAGGAAGGATATCCTTCCTCCATGGTAACATCAACAGGAGAGGACGTTTAAGCGTTCTATTATTTTAGCCCAGCTCCCGTGGCTAACCCGTCTGCCTTCACCCGAGTCGATCCGGGTAAGCTACTTGCTACCTCCATGCTTGAACGCACCCTTACATGTAGGTGTAATTCATCTTAAACTGAATTATTAAATCAATGTCTGTACTCTGTACACTTTTGCATTGATAAGGCATATAAAAAAAACTAAATCTGGCATAAACGACACTTCATTTTTCACTTCATGGCTTGTTGGAACACCCTGTAACAGCAAAAACCATTCCCGAATCTGCAATATATCAATATATTACGCTGCATGCAAAACCAAAACACAATTGAAACAGGTGATAACATATGCACTAAATACTGTACATGTTTGTCAGGTACATAGAGCCCATCACATTCTCCCGTTTTTGTACACTAAAGTGATGTGTAATGCATGCACATAATTAGCCTGATGTGTGTACAATTACTGCAATTTAAAAAATCCATTATTTCGAACATTTCTTGTAATCAGACAATGTTTTACACATTTTTTTTATCCTGTTCAACATCTTGACACTTTTTGAATATGGACGACAGCCATAGCCGTGGTCTGGAAAAGACCACCTGGCTGGTCTATACACACACATTCCTGCACATACTCAATCCATTCATGTTTCAACTATATTGTTCTTGAATGGGAGTGTAATGAATAGATGGAGCTTTTTCAAACAAAGCTTTCATTTACAGGAAAGGGGGCTCCAAGTGCGATGAATAGGACCACTCTATTCAGTGTGGTGCCTATTGTTTGTGTTTACGCTAGGCTGCACAGCCCCTTCCTGGCATACTAGTGATGTGGTGGAGAGCATTCACAAGACCAGCTTGTAACAGGCACAAGTAACAGGCATAAACCATGGCAAAGGAATGCTTCTATTACAGTTAATTTGAATAGCTTGAGACTTGAATTAAGATTGAAGGTCTTGTGATGGTCTTGTGTTGGCTTTGCAGGGTCTTGCAGGGTATTCTGACGGTCACGACTACATCACTGATACCAGCCCCACCATCAATAACAGCTGGACACAACTTGGGGTTAATAAAGACCCTGGTTTCCACTGCTGAAGAGTCCTTGATGACAACCCAGACAAACAAACGTATTATCGTGACTAATGCAAACAGAATGGATTGGAGATGGTATATGACCGCGTTTCCACTTGAATTGAGAAAAGGTGGATCAAGATCCGGCATTTTGGTGTGATCGTTGTCTAACCGCAACGAAACCGCAAGTCGCGTTCCCACTTACGCTTGATCCACCTTTTCGAACAGAAGTGTCGAGTCCGGAAGGTCACTGAGTTCAGTATTACGCATGCATGTCAAGCGCCCAGATAGCCACGCGCGCCTTGACTAAAAAAAAGGCTATCATCTGCCCGACGGTTGAAAACGAGCACCGTTTTTCTCTTGATTTTTTCCACCATCCAACAACACAAAACTTTGAACAGGTCAGTGGAACGATATTTCCTATAAAATACTAACCCCTAAATCCGCCCATTCCTGAAAATTGCAACAATGACCAATCATGTACACTGCCTTGTGGCCGCTATTATCAAGGGGGTGGCTGGTGTGCAGTAACTATCACTGTGCAGCCGAGCGTAAACATGGGAATGAAAGCTTTGTTTGAAAAAGCTCTATCTATTCATTTCACTCCCATTCAAGAACAATATATATACATGTAGTCGAATAATGAATAGATTGTGTACATGTGGGAATGTGGCTGTACACATCAACTGGCCCAGTGTTCTTGCCAAACCGCAGCTATAGCCGTCAGCTGGCTGCAATGGGTTAATTATTAAGCTGGTTCACATTGCACAGTGATGTCACCACCTTGGCACTCTAACAGAGCATGTTTTACTGACTCAACACTAGGACCAAGGCTTATAAGTTGGCCAGTGCGGTGCACATCGAGATGCTTCATTTCAGGCATTTACATTAGAACTCCCTCATCAGTGGATGTGCAGCAATGTA
Source organism: Hippasteria phrygiana (assembly GCA_037893225.1). Lineage (NCBI taxonomy): Eukaryota > Metazoa > Echinodermata > Asteroidea > Valvatida > Goniasteridae > Hippasteria > Hippasteria phrygiana. The sequence continues at coordinate 240,542 of JAZGUH010000636.1, read as the reverse complement.
CCCTCGGCTCTCACACACTTCATCGGCAATTCTCTCCAGAGAAGAATCACAATTGTGGTCTGGTGCTGGAAACAAAACAAATTATGGGAAGTATTTTTTTAAAATCCGACACTTTCAAATGAATTGAAACAGGAATTTACTGATCCACGAACTCTTAGAGTGGTCCTACTCATTGCACTTGGAGTCCCCTCTTTCGTGTGAATGGACTTGTGATGACTCGATTACCAACTCTGTACTGTAGTGTACAGGGTTCCCACGGAAATCTGAAATTGAAATTCCATGACCTTGCCATGACTTTCCAAGACAAAATTAAAGTTTTCCATGACCAATTTTTAAAACCCTGCACGGGGGGCCATCACAATATGCATCCACAGTTATGCCATCCTACTGAATAATGTGTAATACGTTTGTTTTGGTGAACACAATCCCTTCTGAAATGATCTAAACAGACCCAATAACAAAATTTCAAGCAAAAAAGTCCTTGTACAATCTACACAGAAGCCAATACATCTTACCCCCCCCCCAAAAAAAACATGAAAAAAAAAAAAAACACCTGGCAAGTAGGTTCAATGTCTGACTAAATGTCTCGGTGACAGGATGATTGATTTCCGAGTGGTAAGAGCAGTCAGGGGCAGCTGAGGTCACAGACCTTGTATTAACATATATGCTATGCAGATGCTGTGGGAATAAGCCTTTTGCGTGTTGATTTGCATAGATCCTTGTACCCCGTCTTCGCTCAATCTAAGATGCACAGCGTGCGCCGGTCGTGCCAGACCGATCATTATTATGCATGTCAGTACCGTTGTTGCTAGACCACGTGATTCGGGGCAAGCCGCAACGTGGCGACGCACGGCCAGTGGTGGTTTCCCTGTCTGGTATCTGGAACTACCGCTGGGTGAAACAGCGCACGATAGAGATTGTCACCACTCTAAAACACAACAACCGCTCGAATCATTACAGTACATGTTGTATGTTCTTCTCGAAACGCGGCCTATTTTTAGCAATTATAGTTTCTTTAATGGATAACAACTTCGAAGGTTGGAACGTGAAGAAACTGCAGAAATTTCTTCAAGAGAGAGGGGTTTCAGTAACGGGTTACCTGAGGATACTGGTTGAACTGTGCAAGTGCGTGGCCAATCTGAAATTGACAACCGACCCGAATCTTTCAAGCCCCAACTTGAAGGAGACTCTTGACAAAAGATTGAAAGACGCTGGCTGCACATTTTCCGACCCATTTAATCTTCCTGGATTCACGAAGGATTTCTCGAATATACCAGATTTCGGACTATACGATGTCTTCAATTATTTGATTGTTTTCGAGCGGATTACGACCGGCGAAAACTTATTCGTAAATATACAAAAACAATTTCTGCAAGACCAGTCACTTACGTAAAAACCGATAATGAGACCTTGCTCAACAGAATCTTTCTTCCTCCAACCTTTCCCACAAATATAAAAAGAATGGACAGAGAGATTTTGTTGATGCCTTTAACAACCCCCACCCTCCCTACCCCCTAAACGAACTTTGACTCACTGCGGCTATTTCCTGAGATGATCAAAAATATAAGATAAACTGATCATTCCTTGAATTTTGCCTGCACACACCGGTTCTTTCTTTCTTGCTATTTTCAAAATTTAGAAAGCACTTCATCTTGTAAAGAACAAGAAGTTCAACCAAAATTAACAATCGGTTAACCAAGGCGGCCCTGAAACAAAAAGTTCCATCACATTGACTCAACATCGTAACACATAGTCTGCATGTATGATTACGCCCCCTCCCAATAAAAACAAAAACAACATTTTTCATCTCCACCGCGCTAGATGTCGAAGCTGGTATTGGGTCGGTGTAGTCATCTGTTGGCCCATTGCCACCGACGAAATGTTTGGAGCAAATGTAAGTATTGTAAGTTACATTCTCCGCTGAAAAGTCTTTTCTGGAGCAGTTTTTTTATCCAACGGAGACACTTCTCACGGTTCGACTTCGGCTTCGGAAAGGGTAGCCACAAACGCCATTCATGTGGGGACGGTCCGAAAAGCGTGAGTCGCTGTTGCATGTTCCGTAAGAACAGTGCTTCTTCGCAGGCATTCTCAAGCACTAAATCCCACAAACTTCGTATTTTATGTTAATGTCTAGATTCTAACAATAACCAGTACTAGAGTCTGACAAAATCTGCGTGGAAATTTATCGTTTTAAAGTGACAAGAAACGTATGAATCACGTACATATACTTCGATCACGGCAAGTGGACACGTATGCGATATGCATTGACATTGTGTCTGCACGTGGGTATGCGAGAAAGCTTGCCCCGAATCACGTGTCGTGGCAACAATCACTACGCAGCGGGGTCAAAGTACGGGTCACTCGCAAAAGGCTTATTGTACTTGGTCTAGTGTTTGGGTGTCAAATTCTGCGTGAATGGTTCAAGTTGCTGTTTGGTTATGTTTCAATAGGGAACTTGTGGAGTTTGAGAATAAAATGCTGTATCTCGTCTGTATTTTCCCCAAAAAGTCAGGAGGCAAAGTTTTATCCATTTTAACAGAGGTTTGGCTGCTTTGTGAGAAGGCATTTATGAATGGGAATAATAATCTGAAAGGGTTAACAGTGGTCATGCCCCTCCTTGGCCATTATTGACAATGTCAACGCTGGGGTACTGCACTTTATCACCTAACTCATACACTCCACTCACCTCGAGAGATGTCGTAGAAGTTCTTTTGTATCCGCTCGTCAGCCTGCTGACAGAACGTCTTGGCTATCAGCATCTCATGGTCACAGTTCCTCAAACCGATGGTCTTGGAGCGGGAGGCGCGGGACAGGACAGCCGTGGTGGCATAAATGTCGATGAGAATGTCCGAGATGCGCTTCAGCACTAGTTGCTGGTTTATGATTTCCTGTCAGATAAACAACACATGGACTGTAGTGTAACTCTTACACGATAGAAGATCTCTTCAAGTTGTACTTAATCTCTCAAATACGGATGACAGCCATGGATGTGATTTGAAGAGAAAAAAAGGCCCACCAGGCCGGTTGTCGTCTATTCTTGCGTGTCGCGCATTCTTTCGTGTACTCAATCCATTGTTTGCCTATTGTAGCCATGATTTCACAGGATGCTCGAAACTATTATTTACTTAGTCAAGTGAGGTATTTCATAATTCAGTATTTTTTTTTATGTTAGCAAATGTTGTATATTATACCTTTAATGCACCCTGATCAGTTAATCAGGATTTAGGGCTAAAGAAACTACGGTTACACATGAGGAAACATCTCGTACCTTTTTGTACTTGGCAAGAAGATTCTCAACCACAAAACCAAAGTGGGTGACGCTCTTCTCCAAGTTCTTGACCACATCCTGGAAGACACGACGACACACACATATATACATAATATGAATGCCAATAGTGTACATTTGCCATTGTTCTGGTTCACGTGCTGATGTCTTTACGTATTGCGCACATGAATTAGAAGTACGTCATCACTTACGCTATGTACGCTATGGCGATTTATATGCAGAATCAATTCACGACTCATCGGGAGAGAGTGAACTTTAAGTATGTTTATTTTCTTTATTTATTACATTTCTGTACCCAGGGTGTGCACAAACAGTTAGAAACTGGTTTCCATTAGGGAACTGCATACATTTTTAATGAAAAATGAATATTTGCACACATACAAAATATTTACACACGTACACAAATATTTACACAATGAAATCTATTTACGGTTAAATTTTCAACTATCCGGTGTAAGCCTATTGCTGATTTATGGGATGGGCGAAAACCCCGTGAAAATAACCCTTTGGGGGAATAAAACAAATTTTAATTCCCATCCGGCTCCAAATTATTGTGGCAACCAAGTTTATAACTCCGCAAATGGCAGAGATTTCACTAATGGATGGCTTTACGTAGCTCCAATTTAAATACATAAGGAGTTCATGGTTCTCAATATTCAGGCAGATTATTCCATATACTGGCACCACTCACAGCGAAACTTGTCGCGTAGCATTCTTTTTTGGCAAAAGGAACTTTCAGCATCATGTGGGTTGATTGCCTTGTTTCACGAATCGCTGTGAGTGGTGTGAAAAGATTTGTCATGAGACTTTTGAAAACAAGGATAGCCTTTTTGGACTCTTTCAGAAAAAGGAACTCATTGTAGTCGCTGAAGTATCCGCTGAAGGGGTGAAGGAGGTAGACTTGGATTATCCGTGCGGCTCTTTTTAGACATTTGTTAAGAATATTGCCCTTGAAGAAAGCTTTTAGCACGATGATCATGATGTGGCACTTGCATGAAGTCCTTTGTAGGACCGGCACAATTTTTAAAAATGTGTTTCCTCAAAATCTATTTCGTTTAACCCATGGTTTTGATTGAACAAAATGATTTCAAGGAAATCACGTTGAGGTAATGTGAAAATGTTTAAATATCAAGATACCATTTTGAGGGAACAAAACACTATTTTTTAGGAAAAATGCACCTCTCCAATAAACCAGTTTGGTATTTTAACACGCACGTGTTAAATTCAATCAAAATGCAGTGTTCTCCACGGCCTTAAATTTTAGCAGGGCGGCAGACACAATGCGAGCGCTGAGCGTGAAGCCCTTACGGCGTGTGGTCCGGGGCCCGCTTAAGGGTCCTGGGAAATTTTGGATTCTAGATGCTCTGCGGTGCAATCCGAGGCATTTCCTGGCCACTTTCTTCTGACTCTTTGAATCAAATTTGCTCGTGTTTACAACTTGAAATGAAGGCAAGATTTTTTAGGGGGAGGGGGTTTGGTCATCAAAAGTTGATTTTTTTCTGGGCAAATTTTTTTTTACTGAGTGGAACTCGTCACCGAGCGGGGGGTTCGGGGGTTACGGGCCGGTGAGCTAAACATGCACGTGGGCACAGCGCGCGTGGATAAGGTATTTTCCGAGAGAAAAAGACGCCCTCGAGTGTTACGGAACATTGTAATTTAGGTAAACTGGTTCTCGACGCGACAAAGTGAAAATGATATTACCAGGGAGATTGGAACCAGTCCAGAATAATATTACGTGTATAGTTTTATGATGTGAATGCATATGTTGCGTACGTTGCGTCCAGATCTGTTCGATTACTATAAACGCTACTGCAATACTGCTGAATGTTAATGCTGGCAAACTCTTCATGTTCGTTCCACAGAGTGCGGTAAACTTCTTCGTACTTAGATAAACTGTGAAGACGGTGGAGAATAGGGGAAAATCCAATGGAAAAAAGATACAATTTTGGCAGGGCGGCCCGCCCTGCTAAAACCCCTCGTGGAGAACACTGAGAATGGGCGTTCGCGTAACATCTCGTGACGTGACATGACGTCACCAATTTTATCCTGAATAACCTTTGACCTTCGAGATACCGAACTGGCTTATCAGGGGGCTCTGTCTAAGCAAATATTGGGGAAATAGACAACCTTTCAGATGAATGATTCCATTTCAGCACCCTGGTCACTGATCACACCAGCTGGACTATATGAGCTGGGATTGGGATAACAAAACAGGTTGCCGGTACGGTAATCCAGAGGTCGCAGGTTCAAATCCGGTTCCTGCCAGTGTTCTCCGTTCACTTTGAGAATTGATCAAACTTACTTTGTCAGTTTTCCTTGTGGTTTGTTTGATGAAATTGTAAGTTCAAAAGTCGTATCCCGATTGAATGATCCCCACATTGTCGTTTCCCAGGTTGTATCCCAAAGTTGGGACGTGATTGAATCACAATGTTATTGCTACCGGAGTACTTACATTAAAAGCTGGGTGCACACCACCGCTGTCATGGTCGAGTTTTATTCCCTTCTTCATTCCCATCCTGTACAAGAGTCGCTTGGCGAGAGCCTTATACACAAATCCTGGGTTCTTAAAGGGATTCTGTAGCTTCCTGAAGATACAAGAAATGGCAAACAAAAGTGCAAGAAATCAAGTATTTAGACCCAGAAATCAAACTGGGGGGGGGGGGAGGGGTTTCTTAGCCAGTTTGGACTTTGCACGACAATGGGGCGGGGCTTCAAAACCATGGTGACATACTGAAAACTGATTAAATGGAAATGCATGACATGAAATTCTTAAGATCGCTTGCAATGAAGTGAAAAATTTCACAGCGCAGTAATTCGCCTATTTCAAGATACTACCCCTTTAAAGGTAGTTTAGAACATTTGCTTTTGCTGTAATTTTCAGTAATAAATGGTTTTGGGGGTTTGTGTTTTATTGCGTGCTGGCAAATACTGCAACACTGACCTGTTTAAAGTTTTGTGTGCATAGATGCTAGGAAAACAGAAATATAAATCTGTTCTAGTAGTCTGGTTCCCTGACCCTACTTAAGACAAAACGGAGCAATTTATGGAGTCAGGGAATTATCAAGTCGGGGACTAGACTATTTACAACGATTGTCAGCCGACAATCATTGGAAAATGCTATAAATTTCCACACCAGGTGCCATGATTTCACAGGACGCTTAAGACTGCTATTTACTTTAATACAATCTAGTATGGTATGATGTTTGCAAATGTTGTATACCGTAATTTTCGGAATATAGGCCGCGCGGAGTATAAGCCGCAGCACGCAAAAATCTGCAAATTAATATTTAAAGTTGGCGTATTAGCCGCACCGGCGTATAAACCGCACCGCGGCGCTGACGACCGACCACAAAAGTCATCGTGCTGCATAGCGCTCGTATGTAAAATGGTTCCACTATCGAAATCACATGCAATCCTAAAGTGTAAGCAGCGCAAGAACGAGACAGGCGGAAAGAAAAGGCGAGTTTGGGTTCAATATCGACGTCATCTTACCTGACTTCAATTTAAGTGTCTGGTTCCCGCTATGATATTCTTATTGAAAACGCAATTATCGAGAGTCGGCAAACAGACAAAGCAATCCCACTGGTGGTATACGAGTATCTGTGGACAGCGCCCTCATTCGATGCGCACGGAGCCTAATAAACTTTCATAAGTCCTCGAAATTACCAATTTTGACGGGCTGGATGAGCGTCCTGGCTGGGTGGGCCGCGCGGCAGTTCTTTTTTTTTTTTACGGGGCGGGGGGAATAAAAAAGACAATGACAACTTTAACCACTAATCTGAGCTCAACAGTCACCAATTGACCAGTGAAATAATAAACAACATGGATTACACAACGATAAAACAGACAAAAACGAACAGACGCACCACACGATTTGTGAGGTGTAAACGGTAGTTATGGTACATTTGCAAGTCTATTCGGTCCCTCTGGATTGGTTTCCTTTATTTCCAACAAGTGAGTAGAGCGAACGTAAACAGCACCCAGGGTTCGAAATTCGTAATCTGGGGGCCAAGGCCATTTTCGCCTTCGTGACGTCAAAATTTCCTGGGGCACCAAGGCCACTAATGAAGGCACCAAGGCCACTGACAAAAATTGATAAGGGCACGAAGGCCAGATGAAGGTCTTGCTTGCATACTGGTGTATTTGTACAATTAGTCTCTCACGGCACTGAGCGAAACTTTTAGACATGTGGAAGGTGCCAAGAAACAATTAAAACTGAGCTTACGGCTTGCGTATTTGTTTTCTTAACCACTTAGAAATTAGAGTATAAGGAATGCGTAGCACTGTTAAATACGTTGCTTTAATATCTTCAGCACACCCATCGATCAATATTAATAAAAACATGATTCATATTAATAATAACATTTCTTTTGCTAGTCAATTTTATCACATTGCTAATCAAATGACAATATGATTAGCATAATTTGCTAATCATTTTTTTTTTCTTATTTCCATCACTGCCTGAACTTTTAAGTTGTATAGTCATGGAGAAAACACGGCCCGTGCCGGGCATGCCGCGCGACGGCATGAGTGGTTTTACCGTGCGTTGCCGCCATCTTCACCGGCCACGTTGCGTTCACGCCCCGCACGGGGCATTCGGGAAATCACGGTGCGATATATCGCTGGCGGAAAAAGCGTCAACGTTGTCGATCTCCTTTTCCAAGTCACCCAGTAAAAATGAGTTTGGTTCCGTGGGGCAGAAATGAGTTTTATCATGATTCATGTCATTCTTGCACTTAATAGCCGACTTGTCGAGTTCAATTTGTCTGGAACATTTTAATTAATTAAGCGATGCAAGGCATAAATTGTCGAATAAATCGCAAACAGAAAACGCTTCGGTTTCCACGTGTCCGAGTCATCGCAGCACACATGCACACTATGCACGATCGTTTGCACGAGGGGAGTTCGTTGTGTTAAGTTGAACAGGCAACGCTACTCCCTCTGGACCATCGCTAAACCGCACACATGGCTTAGCCGGCTTTGGGGGGTTCGGGTTACTGTAGTAAGAGCTACCTGGCTAAAGCTAGCCGCGGATTCGGCCGCGGATTCAGAGCTTGTTTTTAGGCTGTGACTGGTTCCCGCCCCAGTGAGAAAGAAGAAAAATAATGCACGGACGGGAACCAGTCTGCTTGGAGAATCAGGTTTTTTAAAGGTTTTTACATGGGGCGCACGGGCCGTGCGGGCTCTAGCGCGATCGCTCATCACGCGCACGGGCAATTACCAGCGCGATCGAAAAGCGCCGTTTTGTAGGATCCGGCAACGGTTTGGTACTAAAAAATTGAGCAATATTTTAAGGGCTTGGTTCGGCAAGAAGGGCACAACGGCCAAAGTATTAATGGAGCACAGCACAACTGGCCATGAATAGTGCATTTTTACAAGGGGCATCACGGCAACTAAGCCTTAGGGCATCGACGGAACTGGCCGCCGTGAATTTCAAACCTTGTGTGACTGATTTTATTCTTCAACTGTTGCCGTATAAGCCGCCCGGAGTAAAAGCCGCAGGGACATTTTTCAGCGTGAGAATCAACGTATAAGCCGCGGTCTATATTCCGAAAATTACGGTAATACCTTTAATTCATTGGACAGTAAATTGCAGAATTTTCAGCGACAAACCTGTTGAAATCTTCCAAACATTTAAGGCCTGTGTTTTTTAGTGCATAAATGTTACTCCACTGTATGGAGCTATGGTGCCCCAATGTCCAAAGAATGTGCCATAGGTATACTGCACAGTGTTGGATTTTGACAGGTTGAGGAAGCCTCCTGGTAAAAATATCTAAGGGGTTTGGGTTAAAATAAACTGGTGAGCCACTACCCACTGGTATTGTGATCACATCTAAGTGAATTTTACACCTTAACCCCTTGAGTACGGTTATCATAGTGAGGCGCCGGGGTGCCGGAGCGGTCTGTGCAGCCAAGCGAAACGGCGGCAATGTGCTTGTGCAGTCAAGCGTAACATACACAATAATCCAACAATGGATTGAAACTGCACAAATAGCGGCAAATGGCATCATCCGACCTGGTGCCACTGTTTTTTTGCGCCATTTGGCGTCACCCGTACGCAAGGGGTTAATCACAAGATATTAATGGCACGTTCCATTACAGGGACATGATCATGGGGCATATTTCACTAAATGCTTTGCGATCATCGCCAATGCTTAAATCCGTTGCTAAACGAAAAAATCAGCTGCAATTTAGTGATCGATTTTAAAGAACAAAAAAATACACCGATATTAAAGATTCACTCGAAATATTGCTATGCTGAGTATTGATTATGTTGGAGAGCATTCAAGGCCACAGACTTTAGAAATTTATTATATTAGTGCATTGATTCAAGTTTTGTGGGTTTTCATGATTTTACCAACGGCTGGCTCTACGTCTAGCCCAGTGGAAGCAATTCTGTCCCTGCTTTACATTTCTTGTTTCTCCTCAATGCAACTGTGATGGCTTTAACCCTAACCATCCCTAACCTGCCAAAATCAAACACCCCATTGTGTTGAATTTTGTGTGATTGGGTACTGTATGGCCTTGGCACCATCACTTTGCATGGGACTTGATGCCCTGATTTTGTCTAAGTACAAAGAATGTGCCATTGGTTTACTACACAGTGTTGGAGTTTGTGTGGTTAGGGAAGGATTCTAGTAAAAAGGCTTGGGCTGTTAGGGTTAATGAAATGCTAACGAGAAGTTCACTGATTAAGTAGCTATGATCACAAACCGCGACTTTAGTGAAATACATCCCAAATTGCCGATGGCAATGCACCATGTTCAATTCCTACCCCAGTAAATTTCTTTATTTACTGTCTAAAAAACAAAACAAAATCATTGTTTTCATTTCAATATTCTTTCTGATTTTTGACTCACTTGACAGTGTCAGTCAGCTCCTTGCCTGCCGTCTGCATGCCAGTGAGGGCGACATACATTCGCAGGATCTCGTTGGTGCCTTCAAAGATGAGCAGGATGCGGGCGTCACGCAGGTACCTCTCAAAGGGGTAGTCCTTCATGTAGCCCAGTCCACCCAGTATCTGGAGAGCCTCGCTCATTTGGGCCCAAGACCCTTCTGAGCTGAAGATCTACAGGGGGTCAAAGGGGAAGATAGTTAGGGGTTAATTATCACAGACACTATTAAAAAACAACCAGTTATTTGACTAAACTGTAGAGGATGGAGGGGCAGAATGCCCTCCCCACCCATTTTGTTTCGCGATAGCGTCTTGGAGCATTTTTCGCACTGAGCCTTTGTTTTTCAGCTATCGTCTGAGGCACATTTTGACACCAAATTTATAAAAATCAGGGGTACTGTTTTCGCACAATGCAACTTTTCCCGACGGTGGGTGCAAACTGCCCATTATTGCTTCAATGATCTCGTACATAGAAAGCATGCATCCACAGAACATTGAACTACAAAACCCTTTGATTAATTGGAATGAAATTTTGCACAGGTTATTAGCTAATAAGTATCCTTATTTGCATACTTAAGCCATTTCTCAAAACCTGGCTTCGTCTTTGGCTTTGGCGTATTGTTAGGTCCCCAGATTTGGCAAGATCTGGGGGCACTTTTTTTGCTACAGAGCCTGTTCATTTTATTAACCCTAACCCTGCCAGACGCAGCACAGTGCATCTGTGCTGACAGCTTCAATTTGCTGCACTCTGCACACAAGTCAATGTGACAAAGTATGCAATCTGATGCGTCTGGCAGGGTTTCTAGCCAAAATACTCTGGAAGGTTAGGGTTAATATATTCAAGGCTTCAGATTGGCAATGGAGCTGGGGAATAGCTGGAGACGAAGCCAAAGCCAGGGTTTGAGAAATGACCACAATTTCATTAAAATCTGTTACCGTTTGGCCGGGATCTGGGGGGGGGGGGGGGGTAGCGGAATTCAGATTTTACAGTTTTAATAAATAATGTCTGCCTTGTTTATTTTCATTAACTTGACACATTTTTGATTATCAACAAGATGGGACTTCAATGAACACTCCCATACCGAATATTTGGCAATAACGAATATCATCTTTGGCTCCCATATTGTTATAGTCAATACATACCATTATTCACTATATAAACAAACAACCACAATAGTGACAAATTTGTGTGGATCCCATGATGTTTGTTACAATAGCATTCTACTGTACCACAGCATAACTGTGCAGAAAGCACTTTAAGAATTTTGATAGACAATGGTATTGATACAAATTTCTCTGGCCCAGTGTTGTAGGGTCTCAAGACCTGGTCCCGGTCTCGAGACCTTTTTTTTTTTAGGTATCGGTCTCGTCCTAGCAAAGTCTTGGTCTCGAATGTGCGGGTCTCGGATGCCAAGGTCTCGGGTTTTACCCTCGAGACCCATCTAGACCACAACAAAATACAATGCCATATGAATCTAGTCTTCATTCCAAACATAAATAACTTTGTAAGTACAAGTTTTCATGTTGAAGAATTAGATTGAAGCTAGAATGGAGACCAGTCAATGCAGCTTGTTTATTCGGAGTACTGGTACCCATGGACGTGGGTCGCCCCGTGTATTTCACTGGTGCACCTTGGCACACGTGTACAAATAGATAGATGCGTTTGATGATCTTGCTCTATGCACACAGCGCATGCTTTTGGTATTGGCCTAGTTTGTTTTACCCAAGATCGAGTACGACTTCAGGTAGTAACTTTAAAAGAAATCCACTTAGCAAATTAGCACAAATTATCATCTGTGGGAAGTTATCTCTTTGATCTAAAGCAGGACAACACTCAATAAGGGAAATCAGCTTCAACACCATGCATTTGTTTTTCTTGTTGGTCTCGGTCTTTGTCTCGAATGTTGTGGTCTCGGTCTTTGTCTCGAATGTTGTAGTCTCGGTCTCGGCCTGCAAAAGTCTCGGTCTCGGATATGACGATCTCGACTACAACACTGCTCTGGCCTAATGGGTCCCTAGTACTAATGGCCCAATGGCGTAGTTGATATTTGTATGAAATTCAAGCCCTGTAATGATTATCATTGATTTCTCTTTCTATGACACGCCTCTAACCTTAACTACAGCAGCTTCCAGTGAGCAGTCCTGCGGCGCCGGTCTGTCTAGCATGCCGGCTGTCAGATACGCCATGCTCTCCATCACGTACGCTGTCACAGTCATCAGCGCAATCTTCTCCTTAATCAGACCGAAGTCACGTAGTTTGGTGTTGAACTGCTTGCGAGTGTTGGCGTGCTCTGTAACCATACCTGCAACGCAAAAGAGAAATCTGGTTCAGGCATTTGAGCAAAAATCTGGGAATTATTAGTAAACACTGTGGCGCATGATTTGTACTTCAAAGAATATCAAGTGACATCAAACCCTTGTTAATAGCGATGGGGCTTCAAGTGTTGAATCTAAACGTGGGTGTGGATTTTGGCAGATTTTTGAGGGTTTAGTAGTGGCTCGGTCCACAGATATCAAAATATGAACATTTTCAAGATGCCAACTCTGAAGATTTCACTGGAAAGCTGCAAATTTTTTTAGTCAATCTTCTGGATTTGTGTACATTGTTACATCCTTCTGAATTTTAAGAAATTTGTCACAACATTAAAGCAAAAATCCACATAATTTGGTTAATTTTGTTATGTTGCAGATAATAACGCTGGTTTTAAGAGAGGAATATTCATCTTTCTGGATTTATGTCGGGAAAATTTCTTACCATTTTTAAGCTTTTGCATACATAACACACCCTATGTACTATGCGGATCACAGCATCATATGTGCATGAGCAAGGCAATTGAGCTTTGTGCCTGATTAGTAATAATTAGGTTTTGCCAAAAAACAATCAACAGAAAGTTTGTTGTGGCATCAAAAGTAGTATACACCATTTGCTTTTGCTGTAATTTTTGAGAAATAAATGGATTTGGGGGTTAGTATTTTATAGGGTGCTAGCAAATACTGAAACACTGACCTGTTTAAAGTTTTGTGTGCATAGATGCTGGGAAAACCGTAGTCTGCGTAGAAAGAAATAAATTGTTCTAGTAGTCTGGTTCCCTGTCTGGTTCTAGTAGTCCTGTTCCATACTTTAGACAAAATGGAGCAACTTATAGATGTCAGGGAATTATCAGGTCAGGGAACTAGACTATTTCCAAAGGTTGTCGGCCGACAATCGTTGAAAAACGATACAAATTTTCACTTTTCTTGAAAACGATAGCACACCAGGTGCCATGATTTCACAGGATGCTTGAGACTGCTATTTACTTACAGTCTAGTAAGGTATTTCGTAATAATTCAGTAATATTTTTTGGAAGTTTGCAAATGATGTATACTACCTTTAAAATTAAAAGCTTTACCGTAAGCAGGAACAACGGATAATGCTTATGCTGCATCATGGGCATTGGGCGACACATGGCATTAGAAACTACCAGAAAGTTACAGATAATTAAAAAGATCCATTTCCCATCGTCCTTGCTGGATGTTCAAATACTTTTAGTATTAGAGCGTGTGTAATACAATGGAATGTACGGGCAAAAATCAAGATTTCCAATAACATTTTCTCGTCTACAACGCAAACTGCACCCTCTTTCTTGATTGGCCAATATTACATGTTCAATACGGATGTAGTAATCGATCAAATCATCAATGAAATACTCAAGTAAACAACCAATTGTCTTCTCATTAACCTAGCCTGGTGATAATTTGTTAACACTAAAACCACATTGTGCACGGGTTCTATCTTGGAGGAAAGCTGGTGATACAAATCGCAAGCAACCTGCACGGTAGTGACATTTGCTACTTTGCACAGAATCCTATGCTACTGCCTGTGCATTATGCTTGTGGCAAACACTGCTAGCATGTATCCTATGGCAGTCCAGGTGTAGACAGAGACTCCTGTGTATTAATACACTCCTGATAATACTGGGTCATGTTTTTAAAAACTGATCGTCACCCTTACCCACAGCAACCTTGAGCATCCCGGCCCCCGAGCTTCCCATGCTGAATCGGCCGCTGTTTAGAATGTTCATGGCTACCTTGAAGCCGCCGCCCACCTCTCCTAACACGTTCTCAATCGGGACGGGCGTGTTCTCAAAGTAGACTTCCGCCGCTGTGAGGACACAAATTATACAGTTTTTCAGCAAATTAAAGAATATAATTCAGTATGGAAATAGGTCAGTATAGGTCAGTATGGAAATGAGTCAGTCTCCCAAAATGAGAAAGTTGTATCCTCATTGAGTGATCCCCACAATGTCACTTCCCAGGTTGTATCGTAAATTTGAGCGTGATCCCTGGCTATACGGCATTATGGGTTTATGACTTCTCACGAGTGTCCCACTGAACAAAGACACTGACAATTAGGGCACAATAGCTCAGTTGGTAGAGCACCAGTACAGTATTCCGGAGGTCACAGGTTCAAATCCCGCTCCTGCCAGTTTTCTTTGTTCACTTTGAAAATGTATTTAAAATTTCAAAGGTTTCGGAGGGCCAAAGACTAGTAGGGCTTAAAAAGCTAAATTTTATGACATGATTCACAAGAGATTATGAGCTGTGATGTGATGTATATGAGTAAGGCATGTCGTAAGTTATGATGAGTTTTGTGAAATTGGTCACAGGTGATTTCAGAAGGCTCCGCCCACACTTCATGACTCTTACTGTTAGATGCTCGGATGCCCAGTTTGTCCTCGGGTTTGCCGTTGGACACGCCTCCAAATGCTCTCTCCACAATGAATGCCGTGATTTTGTCTTGCTTCGCGCCCTACAGGAACAGACCACAGAAAATCATGTCCATTCAGTTCAAATGAAAACACTGTTTTCTTCATTCAAGTTCAGTCAATCAAAAACCTAAATTTGTCTGTTTAAAAGTTTCTTTTTCGATATTGGATAATAAAAAAAATATATGATCTGAAATTCAAAAATGTTTAAACGATTTCTATACTGACAAGTTATTATTCAGGCCACGATCAGAAAAATCCACTGCAATTCGATTTTTACTTGAATAAACCTCAAGTATCAAAATAAACTGCAATTACCATTCAGTATAAACAGCCAGCTTTCCGTAAGCGTGTTTTACGGTCCATTTTGTGACACAAACGGACTGAAAACACTGAAGAAAAGCCAACTTTAAGAAAACTATATTGGGCTTGTGCATACAGCCATTTTGGAAGTTAAATGACATTCAAATTACATGCCGGTGTATTATACACTAGCAGGTGCATATGTGCGTAGTGTAAAAATATTCTAAACATGCACCAGCTTACGAAAAATATATTGGGCTTGTGCATACAGCCACTTTGGAAGTCAAATGACATTCAAAATGCCTGCATATTATACACCCTCAGGTGCACCTAGTCGTAATTTCCCAATAGTTTCGAGGACAATGCTTTGTGTTTCCTGTTCCTTCAATATAACCCAACCCCATAGACTAAGCACATATTTTTAAGTCCGAGGACCGATTTAAACAAAAGACTTGACTTGCGAGGACTGAAAAGTTCCTTTGTATTTTCTTTCTCTTGTCCTCGGACGTATATATACAGAACCTGTACATATGTGCAGTGTAAAAATGTTCTAAACACACGCACATGTAGCTGGACATTTGTTCGAAATACGGCGTGGCCAAAATGCATCACAAAAATTTGACTCCCGAAATTGGAATGCACGTGCCAATCTGTAGGCAGCAACGTCATCCCAAGGCAACAGATCCCAAGGCAACACACTGTATGAAATAAAAATATATAAAACCAGACTACCTTGTCATCTGTAATTTCTGTCCTGGCAAATACAGTCATGATGTCTGCTATGCCGCCATTGGTGATCCAGATCTGGGCAACAACAAGAAAACACCAACTTTTAGGATATTTCCTGTCACAAAGCCTAAAACGTTTGCTGTAAATACAAATACCTGCTTGACCTCTGACTGCAATAGGCAATTTTTTTTGTGGAAATGGGAGTGCTTTAGCAATGACATTTTGGAAAACAAACAGTTGTAATTCTACGGTAATTGAAGTCAATTTCCAACTAAAGTAACCTTACGACAATAAAGAAATTACAGATGGTAAAATTTTACCATCTTACCATTTTACCACACTTTTATTTGGTCAATTAACCCCTTGAGTACGGTTATTTATAGTGAGGCGCTGGGGTGCCAGGGCGGCCTGTGCAGCCAAGCGAAACAGTCACAAGAGGCTTGTGCAGCCAAGCGTAACATACACAATAATCCAACAATGGATTGAAAATGCAGAGAATGGCGTGTATAGACGTCATCCGGCCTGGTGGCAAATTTTGTTGGGTGTCTATTCGCGTCATCCAGCTTCAAAGGGTTATTGTAATATGTAGAGTGACATCACTAACTGTGAATTCAAATCTTTGAAAAAAATGGCATCCCAATACAAAAACCACATTTACTCAATAACATGCCCAAACCAGGCACTTCCTGCCAAAATAATAATAATATTTTGGGGTTTTTTTGGCCCATAATTTAAAGGGGTTTAAGAGCATTAAAATGAGCCAGTACCAGGGTCTGTAGGTGATGTATTTATCAAGTTACGGAATGTTTAAAGTAGGGCCGTGCCGGGTACCCGGATACCCGTGACCCGACCGCTGATTACGGGTATCCGGTTCCATTTTATCGATTCTATTACCCGAAACTGTCTTTGTAAATTTCCGACACAACGTTCAGAAAGGCAAGTGCCCTTTTCTATTGATTACTTGCCGATAAATTGGTGGAACAAATCTGAGTAAAACATCGTTTGAGTTCATTTGCCGACAATTTCCAAGCGTCAAGATTGCGGATGTCGCTTTTAACTTTGATTTGACATGCCTTTTGAGTCCATGTATTTTTACCGACAATTCCCGAAAGCTAACTTGCGGTTGACATTGTGATTGTATCAATTGTTTTGTTACAGTTGTCCTTTGAGTAAGATTTCCGACAAGATTGTAAGCTTGCGGTTTTGTCCCCTGTTGAACTTTTAATTCACTAGTTATCTCAGCTGTGTCTTATGAGGTACAAACATGATAGGAGTGCTTTCGCCTTTTGTTATGATTGTATAATCCTCTATACATGTACGTGGAAAGCGGGCAGTGTAATGTGCCGCTCCCGGCGGTGCAAACAAAGTGTGGTTAAGTGAAAACAAAACAACTTGCTCATAATTATTTTGCCGTGTCCGTGTGATTATTTGGTGTCCCTCCCCGAGTATTTTTTGACATAACCTCACTGAATGCTCATCACGATGCCACGTTCAGGAACGAGTCAAGTTTGGTCACATTTCGAGAAAGTTGGGCCCAAGTCTGTAAAATGCAAGATATGTAGCCAAGAGTTAAGCTACACGGGGGGCTCAATAAAATAGAATGTGGAAGGGAAAGTGGTAAATTAGACGGAAGTTGTAGTGGCAACTGGCAATATTCTAAAAGACTCATCTGAATCCTGCAAATATAATGTTTCTAATTCAATCACGCAGTGACAATCCAGTTGGCTGTAACAATGGACGAATCAACAAAAAGAACCAATCAAAACGCAAACTATCAAGCGCTATATCTTTCGCTCGTACCCTGCCCAAGCCTACAAACAGGATGATGCTGGGAAGCTGATCCGAGCTGAGCTTTCATTTGATAAAATTTGTATGAGCGTGACCTGGCTGTGATGTGACGTCACGTGCGCGGATTTGGCGGGGTACAAGCGAAGTTCCACTCGGCAGACAAGTTGCGTGGAGTACGCATGCGCTGAATTACAAAGCACGTGCAACTTGCCGTAGGCCGCGGGCTGAGCTAGCGCTGGAGCAACCAGCCGCCTGATCTTTACTGTGTGCACCGTTGCTAAACATGTACAGTGTGTAGGCCTAGGCTAGGCCGTTCGCTGACTGATGGCTGATCAATGAACTTCATGATGCAAAACATCGGTGAACATCGCTGACTAACTTTGACACATGACTCAACCTCAGGTTTACTACATGTATATTCTATTTCACACTTACAAACTTACAATTTTATTCACTGAGTCTCTTAGGGAATATAAAAAGAATTGTTGCAAAGTAGGCCCGTGCAATTTTTACTTGCCAAGCAGGGGAAGTGTGAGCATGCCAACGCAGCGCTCGCAGTCGCGATTAGCAGCTTGGCAGTATATAGAGTTGGCGGGGTGCGATGGAAAATACTTTACTTCCGGGTTTTTTTGAGAATTGTAAAAATAATCACGGGTACCCGGGTATCCGCCCCTTACGGAAATCGGGTACCCGGTTCCATTACTATCCGTAAACGCACACCCCTAGTTTAAAGGTAGTGTACACGATTGGTAATCCTCCAATTTTTTTTTTACTGAATTACCAAATACCTTACTAATAGCAATCTTAATCATCCTGTGAAATGATGGCACCTGGTGTGCTGTCGTTTTCCAACGATTGTTTCGCGTAACAATCGTTGGAAAAAATAACAGATTTTTAAAATACAGCTCTCTATTGACCGAATGTAGTTAGTCCGCGTTGCACCTAAAATGGGATAACAATAGGAAAACAGGCAGAAGGTTGCGATTATAGTAATAGTGTGTCGCGTAGTGTACCGAAGCGACGAGTTGTAACCAGTCGGCTCGGATAGATATGTGACCAATTGAAAATGATCCCGTTTACAAAAATTGGGTTTATTTTATAAGAGGGCGTTATAACAAATCCAGTTAACTGCCGCCCAACAGTTAAAAACGAACGCCGATTTTCTCTCATTTTTTTCGCCATCCAAGAACGCAAAACAGGTCAGTGGAACGATATTTCCTATAAAATACTAACCCCCAAATCTGCCCATTTCTGAAAATTGCAGCAATGACCAATCATGTACACTAACTTTAAGATGGGGAACAGGGCAAAACACATAGCACTTTTGATAATTTGTATTTAATGCCATTCATCAAATGCAGTAAAAGCCACAGCTGCTCAGCACAAAAATGAGCATGAAAAGATTTCACTGCGGGTAAAAACGGGATTACAAACCAAATTTCCATGTGATGTATATTGCTTGTGACTGGTATTCAGCTGTTGCTTGTTTAGCATGTAGGGGTGTGCATTTACGGGAAGTAAAAGAACCTGGTACCCGATTGAACAAAATACGGGTACCCGGGTACCCGTTAAAGAAACCCAACCCAAAACTTCCAATCCCGGAAGTTTGAATAATGTCTTTCTCTGAGATTCAAAAGTCTGATTTCAGACAAAAGTCTGAAAAATCTCATGCCTGTCCAGTAAACATGATCACTACTCCACCATTACATGTTCCGGCACGTGCATGCGCCAGCATATCACAAAAGACAGAAGCTTTATACAGTTGTATATATTGTTGGAATGAGGCATGCTATTATGTCTCGTCGAGGCTCTTTATCCATACCCAGACTACAAAAACCACAACCGTTAAATTCCTTCCCTTTATTGTCAATTTTCGTGAGCGTCATAAACATGAAATCTGTGCTGGTTTCATATGTAGTCGGGTTTTAATTTTGAAACTTCCCGACAAATAACATTCAAAACCTTTCCTTTTTCATTTTCTGGGAAGTTACTATGCGATGATGTAAAGTTGTACGGGTACTCGATTTCATAATCTGGAACCGGTTCCTGACATGAACGGTCGGGTACTCAGGTACCCGGTTCCAATGCACACCCCTATTAGCATGAAAATGGAGTTTTAACTGGTAGCCTGTTTTTACAATGCGTCACGTTTTTTGTGCCAAGCAAATTTCTTTGCTGAGCAGCTCCATGAGATTGGCCACTGGTTTTGGCGCGGGGCCTTCTCATATATTTAACAAACCTTGCTTCCACTGAGGAGATAGTGTTTGCCGTCCTGACTCAGTGTGGCGGTGGAACGTATTGAGGCAGCATCACTCCCACTGAAATGAAAAGTTAAACAGTTGATGAACATGAAATTCGCATCAATTTTGCAAAATCTACATATAGAATCTACCTATTTGCTACTAAGGATTGCTGGGCAAGATAACTGGGGTGCGTTTTGGCGGTCATAACCGAAAACTGGTTCTGTTGTTTCTCTTTGTTTAATCACTTTGGAAATTTGGGGATTTCATTATGATGCGCAATTTTCGCCTATATCAAATTCGAAAAGAAATTCACCGACAAGAAGCAACCGAACCAATTCTTGGTTCATGACTGTTTTTGACCACCAAAACGCACCCCTGTTGAGAGATTATCTGGTAAGATAACTTTATATCAGTATGTTAACTTTATAACTGAAAAAAACATGCCGGGTAAGATAGCAGTTATGAGATGCGGCACACAGCAATGAGCAGAAAGTTGCTTCATAACGTTCACAGTTACAAGCAGAAACAATCATATTTCCACTGGGGAGTTGATTGGATTTTAAACATTTTTACATAAAAATACAAAAACATTTTCTATCATATCCAAAGTTTTACTCCCCCCCCCCCAAAAAAGAAGGATAATGGCTGCTAGGATGATTACAGTTTCACTGACTGAGCTTCATTTTCTCAAAACAAATGGTCGTGATTAACAACTTCAAAAGGTACCAAATACTAAATGTTGTATCATTCCACCCATTTTATGCTGTCAGGCTGCATGTGACATTTAGAAACTATTCCTCAAATTTAATTAAAGATCCAAGATGCAATTTGTGTGATTCACAACAGTGTTGGCAACAGAGGCCATTTCTAAAATTCGCAGTTCACAAATTATCTCTATCAATGACATCATGTAATTCTTATCGGGGTATTTTCGGGGCATATCAATTTGATGCACATTCAGAGTCTGCCAGATCGTAGTGTCTGTCACAATAATCTAACATCTGTCACAGTCATTAAAACTTGTGTGTGAACCATGTCTCTTTTAGAAAAGTAGAGAACCCTAAGGAACTTTGTACACGATTTTCTGCTTGTGTCAGATGCTGCACGTTCAGTATCATACTGTAATTCACATGATTGGACAATATTTGACAAGCTGTACAGCAGGCAGAGATGTATTTGAGTACATCACAAGTCCCTGCAAGTCCTTGCATTCCTTTGTCATTGTTCATCTAGTTACTAAATTGTGACTGGCTTTATGAAAGGACTTCTGACTGGACTTGCGAAAGGACTTGTGAAAGGAACTTGCAGGGACTCGAGTACAACTCTGACAGCAGGTCACAATTCTACCACAACATGTCAATTCAGCTGTTAGCAAGAAAAGACTTTTACGCTACACAATTTTTTAAAATGACTACGACAGATGTTAGACAGACACTACGATCTGTGCAAACCCAGCATTATCAGTGATGTAAATATATGCAATAATAATAATTGGGATTTAGAGCGCTCTTTCTATTTAAACTAAATAACAGCGTTTACAATGATTATAAAAGTGGGGCTATAAATAGATAAGACATATGGAAGGCCATGATGTCACACGAGAACAAAATGTTCAGAATAAATTACTGATAAATGTGACTGTGGAAAAACTGTAGAAAATCAGTTTTTCAAAAACTAAAATATCTACATGTAGTTTAGATACAAATACATTATTAAAATTACTTTTAGTCTAATAAAATCAAAGACTTTTCAGTCTTTCTTTTGACATGAAACAGATGAGGAAATTTTGGATCACATCCATATTCTCAAGGAGCCACCATTTTGTTTTCTCACACATGAATATTGCTATTATGTCCGAGTCATGTGGCCCAATGGTTTTAGACGTGTGGGCATCTCTTGTGAGTCATACAAAAGTTTTGGATTCACTTTACAGTATTTATTTGAGTTTTAAACCTGAATATGATGCACAAAGAAAGTGCCACCTCATGTTTATGTGTACACTTTTATGATGTTTTCTGGGTTTTTTCCCGTTAGTTTTACTGTCATTCGTCAATAAAATGAAACTGACTACGTAAAATTTGAATACATTTTCAAGGTGAACATAGAATACTGGCAGGAGCGGGATTCGAACCTGCGACCTCCGGGTTACTGTACCGGTGCTCAACCAACTGAGCTATCTTGCCCTATGTTGGCGGTCTCCCAAATTGTCAGTGTCTTTGTTCGGGTGGGCGCTAGTCAGAAGTCATTAATGTCGCTTCCCAGGTTGTATCGTAAAATTGGGTGTGATCCCTGGCTATACGACATTCTGGGTTTATGACTTCTGACTAGCGCCCACCCGAACAAAGATACTGACAATTTGGGAGACCGCCAACATAGGGCGAGATAGCTCAGTCCTGGAGGTCGCAGGTTCAAATCCCACTTCGGCCAGTTTCCTTTGTTCACTTTGAAAATTCACTGGAATTAGACAGGCAGATATTTAATCGTAGCTGAAACCCTGTGTGCAAGGTGCCAATGGATGAAGGCGCTAGATCACCCATCACAAACGAGATCAGCCATGACAGATATATTTGGACATACGGACCTGGAGGGTTCTGTAAGAGCGAATGCTGCTACGTGTTCTCCTGTAGCCAGCTTGGGGAGATACTTGGCCTTCTGTTCGTCGTTGCCGACAATCAAGATACCCTGCATGCACATACATGCCAAGAGAAATTACAATGAATCGATTCGCTAAGCAATGTCCTTTATTTGCTTAAGCACAAAAACCCATACTCAATCAAATCAGGTTACCAGCCAAAACTCTCGTTGTTTGCTTAGCATAACAATCACAGAGTTTTGGCTGGTAACCTGATTTTACTGAGCAAGGTTTTTTGTGCTTAAGCAGCTCTATGAATAGAGACATGCAGACATCTAGGAGTTTCCTAACTAATCATAATAATTCTTTTTCAAAGTGAACAAAGAAACTGGCAGGAGCGGGATTCAAACCTGCGACCTCCGGAATACCGTACCGGCGCTCTACCAACTGAGCTATCTTGCCCTATGTTGGCGGTCTCCCAAATTGTCAGTATCTTTGTTCGGGTGGACAATTTGGGAGACCGCCAATATAGCTCAGTTGGTAGAGCGCCGGTACGGTATTCCGGAGGTCGCAGGTTTGAATCCCGCTCCTGCCAGTTTCTGTGTTCACTTTGAAAATGTATTCAAATTTACCTAGTCAGTTTCCCTTGTGGATTGTTTGACATAAAGCAAAGTCTCTATGAGCTTACGGAAGTAAACTGGTACGTTTTAGGTTGCAGTTTGAATTGTTTCAGGTTAGGACAGTTATTGATGTGGTTTATAGTTTTGTAGTAGTTCCATATTCTAATTTCTTTAAAGGCACGATATAGCATTGGTAGAGCTGACATGGAAAAAGTTTGGTTGGGCGACTTCCTTTCTCCATGACTAGACTTAACCATAGTCAATCTAGATGTCACTCGAACTCTGCGTGGTTTGACTAGCTGGTCCAACTGGATCAACCCAGCCCCTGAGCACTGTTTCTCTCGTCAAAATCGGGAGTTACGTCACGGTTTCAAGATGGATAGGTAAAATGGGGCAAGTTTTGCAAACGTTTATAATAAATTGTAGGTTTTGTCCAATGATAACTCTTTGCAATAAGATGATTATTAATTGCACTAAATTTAAGTAGAGAAAATAATAGAAATAAATAATGGAAATAAAAATGACGTGCCATAATTTGCTGTGTTAACTAGCAGACGACATTCTTTGCAGTTTGTTGTTGCTACACACTAAACCAATGTTATAGTACTGTGGTCCGATCAAGTTACCTTTAGACCAATAGACTGATGCGCAGCCAGTGTCACCGCAATGGCGCCATCAAGAGCGGTGATCTCAGCAATCCTGGCAAACTCGGTATTGGATAGTTCCAGACCACCTATAATAAACATCCCAAAATGACGGTCATTTCATTTTGCTTCATATTCAGGGACTCTACATTGCAGCTTCCCTTGTCCGTCAAAAATGCAGTTGACAGCGCAACAGTTTCTATCTGAAATCTGTGGCGTTATTCAAGTCCAAACCATCAAGTTCAAACAAATGTCTTTTTAAGGAACAAGAGGAATTTTTGCCACAAGGCAAATGCCAACAATTAGTTAAATTCAAATTGTTGTTTAGCTACATTGTACAGCAAAATTTATCACTTTTGAATTACATTTTTAATTCACTGAGTGGTAGAATTTGAAAGGGGTAATTAAATTTGACAGGAAATCAGGGTTGAAAAAATATAAAATGTCTGATATGTAAAAACATAAAATATAGATAGAAAAGTAGCAGAATTGTGTGCATGCACATGCACAAATTTCAGTGACTTAAAAAATGTTTTCAAATGAAAAATATATTTCACCAAATCCTACAAAATTAATGCCAAGGCCATTTTAAGAACTTTTTTGCCAGTTCTATAAAGAGCACTTGAATTTTTATTTCGACACATCACTCAGTTTTACCTCCTGATGAATGGGGGACCATTACGTTGGTGTAAACCTTAGCAGTTCCTATTGATTTCCACTTTATGAATTTGTTCGGGAAAAAAAAATCTGCTAGACGGTAGACCTCGGGGCTAGGCGCTAACATTCAACCAAAAATATAGAAACGAACTACTTTCTGGCCTCATCAGGTACAGGTACGTGTAGGTGCATCATTGCGCCAAAGTGACATGCACTGACATTTTGAGAAATTTGTACATAATTTGTAGATAAATTGCTGTGCGACTCTATAGAGCTCGGTGCTGCTTTTTCTGTAAGGTGATTGCGAGTTCGAAAAAATGACTAGACCATTGGAGTTGTTGGTCTTAGAAACCACGAGACCAGCACTCAAATCAATAGACTTTAGCAAGCCAGTGTGAATTTCGAGCTTTGTATAAATCAAGTTTAAGGGCCTGTAACTACGTAAGTAGTTCCGTCAACGTATGACTCATTTTGTTGCGTTGGGTTGGGTCTCAAATTATAATATTCCGTCTGACAATATCCTACCATATATGTTGGGAATTTGCATTCCGAATAGGCCTAGGTCCTTCAAGGTTTGTAGGGTATCATCTGGTATCTTGCCAACCACGTCTTGCTGCTTAGAATCAACTAGAAAATATACAAACGAGATATAAATTATACTTGTTGCCGAGAGAAAAAAACAAAAAAACATGCACAAAAAAAATACTGTACGGTCGAAGAATGTGCCCCCCTGAAAAAAATGACATTGTAAAACCGCCCTTTTTCACTCAAAAACCATGGTGCTATTTTGCCATTTGGGGCATAGAACTTCTTGGAACACCACAACCAACTTCACCCTCACACGGCTGTCATTAACTGGACGAAGTGTAAGCAGTGATCAAGTGTCTTGCTCGAGCGCACAGTCTCCTGGCTAGAATGGAACCAATGATCTGGGGACAAATTTCAGCAGAAACTATTATTCCTTCGCAAATTGTGCAAATTAAGTATCAGCCAAGGACAAGTCACAAACAATATATATCTCATGAAATTTGGTTAAGTTACCTGTTGCTGCTGAGCAAACTTTTTATATAGTGAAATTGGCATAATCAAAAGCCATGGAATTTTCTTATTTTACAAGGAGTCATGGAAAATTGATATTTCAAACGTACATGGTCAGACTCTTAATATGTAACAAATAGCACCTTCTAGATTCCAACATTTCCTTCATGAATTAGAAATCCTTTGCCATTCATCAAAACGACCGATTGAGTCTTGCATCCAACTATTACACAAATGAACTGTACATGCGTGTACATGAACAAGGCTGAGTTAACAGCAGTGAGCAAGTTCGAGCGGCGACCATTTGTCGACCACTGGTCGATTTTGCCTGGTACCCAACATATATTTCGTATACAGGTTGCCATGGAAAATCGACTAGTGGCCGACAAATAGTCGCCGCTCAAACTTGCTCAGTGTTGTTCATGTACATGTACATATATGTACATGTACAGTTCATTTGTGTAACAGTGGATGCAAGACTTGATCGGTTGTGGGTGCTTTTCTTAACGTCTTGTGCCTAGGTATTATAATAGGGCAATGCCACACGGCATTGTGCAGCCAAGCAAAACGCACACAAGAGGCTGGTGCAGCCAGGTGTAAAAACCACAATAACCTAACAATGGATTGAATATGCAGAAAATGCATGTAGAGCGGTCAACCGGCCAGGTGGTCTTTTTCAAACCGCGGCTATAGTCGTCATCCAGGCTTAACCCTAACAGTCCTGAATCCTCCAATTTCAATACGATTTTTCACACCACCCAGTGAGTTAGGGTTAGGAATAAAGAGTCTGAGCACAGAAATATATGTAAGTACATGTACAATTACAAGCACAAACAAGAAAAATGTACTGAGTAAAGTTGACAACGAGTACAAGTTTTAGTAAATCAATAATACATGTACATCACTGGTTAACAGCATTTGGATAATTACCATCTTCCCTGAAGAACTTCTCGATGGGTTCGCACATCTGGGTGAGGTCATTGAATTTCTCGAGGGAAATCTCTGGGTACGGGAAGACGTCCTCCTGTAAAAATCAGAGCAAGGAGTCTTGACCTATTCTAGCAATGACCTACATGGTCGTGTTTGATAGCACAGCGTGATCTCCCCATCTCGTTTTTAACTTGGGAAACCCTCATGGTAATTTACATCTGTATTTGAGCTGAGGTGAATCATGTCCTGAAATCACATTATTTTGTGAAGTTTCAATTTGATAGACAATCATTCCACTTGTCATTGCTTTTCCTTCGATTGCCCAATTATAGGGCTGTTCATTTTCGAATAATTTAGTATTCGAAACTGGGTTTGACCAAATATTTTAATATTCGATACTCGTCGATCAAGTTTTACATTACGTAAAAGCACGTATGGCGATTGATATTATGGACCGTTCAAAATGGCATTTTTTTGCATGCCCCTGTTGTATCAAGGGTTTTACGGACAGGAACAATAAACCCCGGTCCACACAAAAATTATGATTGACAAAAATGCGGCATTTGACACTGCTAAGCGCTGTAACTTTTCTATTATAAGAGTCGTATCTGTGCGTGCATATATATCTTTTCGAATATTCAAACTGGCAAAATGGTATTCGAATATTCGCTTGACGATCGAATATCGAATATTCGGTATATTCGGGACAGCCCTACCCAATTACCACCCCCATCCCCCGCCCCTTTGCCACACTCATTTGTTCCCTTCCCCCGCTTCATCCTTCTCATCTTAATCCCTCCCCTCTTTCATCCTTACCCTATACCACACTCATTTGTTCCTTGCTGTCCCTTCCTGTCTCTATACTCCCTTTGATGTTCACCCACTGCCACTCTCCTTTTGGTTCTTAATCTCTCTTTTGTGTTTCTCCTACCAGCCCCACTTGCCAAACTACAAGTTTGTGTTTTTGTACCACTGTCATTTGCCTTTGAGAAAGAACTTAACCCCTTAACCCCTTGCCAAATGCTGCAAAAGAAAATTGCCACCAGGCCGGATGACATCTATACACGCCATTTTCTGCATTTTCAATCCATTGTTGGATTGTGTATGATACGCTTGGCTGCACAAGCCTCTTGTGTCCGTTTCGCTTGGCTGCACAGGCCGCCCTGGCACCCCAGAGCCTCACTACGATAAGTTCAAAACATTAGGCCAGCCTAGTAGATGTTGACGAGTTTGACGAGTTCTGCAGAGGGCATTTTGTATCCGACTCCTCTACAACAAGCCTGACAGTAAGAAGAGCAAAAGGAGAAAAAATTATAGCGTTCTTGAAGGGGTTGGAACTGTCTCCCCAGTCCTACGATTACTTTCAAAAATTTTGTGAAGAGAAGTTTCAAGTTTTGAGTTTTCCAGCTCTTGAGTTATACACAATGTCGTGAATATAGTTTGCGCACATTATTTGCAAATTCGTATGATATTATGTGTAGCATTTATTTATTTATTTGATTTGCAAATATGTTGACATTGTTTGTGAACTATATAAGCGAATAAAGTTTTAACGATGTGAATTTTATTGCATACTTTGTCGCATATCTTTGTGGTGATGTCATATCTGTTGAATTGACCTTCAAATATCATGTTATCACCTGAGATTCTGTGCTTCTACCTTTATAAATTTTGGCTTTAAAGGGACAAATTGCCTTCAAATGTCATGAAATTTTGCTGTTTGGAAATGTTCCTTATCTTTTATAAGAGTTGTTCAAGTAAAAAAAACACGTATAATGTGTTGTAATTAGTGAGTAGTGATTACAAATAAAAAAATTGGCCTCTGATCCCTGACATCTGACCCGCGAAACATACTTATTTCCAGTAGTAAATACCACGTCTAAATAATGCGCAAAATACGCTGTGAGAGTGATCGCCAGGTACCATTCTCTACCTCGCGACACATATCGCCAGTGCTGCGCACCGTGCCACAGTACATCAAAATGGATCAACAGAACATACTTCAACCAGCTGCGACTGGAAATACGACTGGTGAACACGGTCCGCCATTTTGTGGAGTCAAAAAATTGTTTCTACAAAATGGCGAACTGTTATTTGTCACGAAATTAAACAAAAACCACGCAAATTTAAAGGGATAGTTATGTGAATCTGACTTTATATTCTACTTTTAAAAAAGCTTCCCAACCATATCCATTTCAGTTTTATAGCCCAAATCGCAAAATCCAGGGCAAGTTGCCTTCGCATAGTAGGCGGTCTGGTAAAAAAAAAAAGAATTTGGAGGTGTTTTGAAAGAGTTCCATATCCGGCCATCACTTATTTTCCCTAAATATGACTTAAAAACTACCAAGAAGTGTTAATCTAATGAAGAAACACGAATTTAGGAGGGAATTTCTTTTTATTTTTCTTTGAAAATACTTTCACATTTTCTGTCATGGCCCATAGACTTTGTGCACGAGGTCCAAAGTGATGGCCGGATATGGAATTCTTTCCCATTTTAACAGTATTTGTACAATATTTCTTCCCGAAACCTCACATATTTCAATACTTCGGGTGCGCCCACCGGAACGTAAATTGTAGAACAACAGGCCGTGCACAGTGGCCAAGTTCAAGTTTAACACACGGTCCGCCTCCAGACTTCTTGAACTTTGTGCGTACAAAACAAATGAGGGATTAGCATGTTGAGACGTCACCCGGAGGCGAGTCGAGGCAAGCTTGACGTTTTAACCCATCAGCCGTGCCCGTGTATAAAAACAGCCAGATCGTGTTAACACGTCCTCCGACGCGAACTGGTTAAGAAGCATGTTAATTAGTGGGAGATTATGATTATGTTGGCGATTGTGTAGTGTAGGGCCCTGTTCCCTAGATAACTATAAGGAAACAAAAATCCACTTTTAGGTTATTGGAAGTGCCAAACTAGTTAGCGACATTACAAACCAACAGGTATGTCGTAGATAAAGGGCTGGGTTTTAGTTTTTGAGGGAGGTTTTGGGGTAAAGCGGTGATGAGGACGACAAAACGCAATGCGAAAACAAAGATGGCGATCACCGCGACGTACAGTAAACACGCAAAACCGCATTGATTCGAATGGCAACTGCCGTATTAAAAGCACGTAAGAAAATTGCATTTTCTACGGCAAAAAACTGTTTAAAATTACAAAAAACGATGTTAATAGAATTAAGAGAAGTCTGCTTTTAATAGGTTGAAAAGTCATTTTGGAATGAGAAAAAATACCCTTGTACTCTAATTTCATCAAAACTAAAGAGGGGCCCTACACTACACAATCGCCCAAGTTACTCGGACTAGGGAAAACTGGGCTTTCTATGGGGCTCCGGTAGGAGCCCAGGGTAGTGCAACCCTAGACAACAAACCTTGTTGAATTTCCCAACAAACAGATTCTTGATGAATGCCACAGGAGTCGGCCGGCTGGTGTGAAGGTGACGATCCTGACCTATTTCTCCCCTCTCTGCAACCACTGCAGATACATGCGGTGATCGAGGCAGCAGCCTGGTATCTAAACATCGCTGAAAACGACTGAAACGTGACAGATTTCTAGGAAACATTTTTAGGCAGATTTAAGAAATTCCTACCGGGGAGCTCAACAACATACACGGCACGCTCGATCGAAAAAGTTTGCGAATCCAATGCGAGTAAAGTGCGCCCTCCAGCGTTGGAAGTCTTCCATTTTGAACACGATATGCGTACGTACTTTAATACGTGCGCGTGCCGCGGCCAGACTTCATCCCTTGTCCCCAACACCATAGATATGGAATAAAAAGTTATTTTTATGTCTATGCCACCCATCGGCGCAGTGGTGGGGGGAAAAGTAAAAAAAAATATTTTGTAGTTTAGGACACCTCTAAAACTTTTTGGCGGAATAGTTCCAAAATCCCAACAACTTTCAATAAATTTCAACATTTCGTAAAAAAATATTCAATTTTCTCAGTCGATTTTTGCTGCACCTGAAAAGAAATGTTCATGCCATATTTTATTCCAAATTATGACAGGAGCCGACACTGAATAAAGGACAGTTAAAGCTCAAAAGTCCAAGCCCTGCCCTCTAATACTACAAACGTAATCTTGCTAATATTCAAGACGATGTCACCACCACCACCACCTTATTTAGGACAAGTTCTCATCTAAGAGTGGACATGGTGGATATTCGTTCTTTATAGGAATGGTGACCTGAACTAAAGAAACACTCACAAAAAAACAAATAAAATTTGAAAAAAACAACAACCCCAAACCCCTGCAAATCTTAATATTAGACTGCATTTAAATCATGGCCCTGCCATTTTGTCCATTAGTATATTTTCAGGTGATCTGCAAGTGCTCTGCAGCGCAGGTACATGTAGCATGCAAGTGTGACCCTTGATCTTTTTTGTATTAATTTTTAATTAAATTTTTTTGATATCGCACTCTGGATCCACTGCTACCCCCCCCCCCCCCCCCCTCCCCCTCCCCCCTCCCCCTCCCCCCAATCCAAACCTGGTATAAAACAATCATGGGCTGAATTAAGCTCGTCTTGCAGTGTAGTCATGCAGGAGTGCAGACAAAACCAGTCCTTTCAGAATCATTTCGGCTCGGCCTTCGCTTGCAGCAACTTGGGTTTTGACTTTTGAGAAGCACCTGCCTTACAACCACGTCAAGTTCAGAGGTCCTTTTTTATCATCTTGGCAAAAATGAACACTGTGGAGCTGAGGGGGCTCTGGGTAGTCCTCAGACAACAATGGTTTACAGGCTTCTTGATACATGTATAGGGCCGCAACTCACGAACTTTGGGGCACCATAGCAAGACCCGAGTTAGATTCTAAAGACTGGATTTAAGCCAAACTACAGATCATGATGCTTGTGTCCTTGAGCAATCTTTTTGTCACTGGTTGCTTCTATCCACTTTTGTGAGAATGCCCTTGATAAGCTTGGTTTCATTTGCATTGGTGCAAAGCCACAATCATGGGTACACTTTTTTTGGTGTCCATGTTATGAACAACATTTTGAAAAACAATGATGTAAACATTATTTGAGATTACACGTGAATCGGTCATCCAGCTTTATGACAACTTGGAACAAAACGTGCTGTGGCAAATCCTAATTTTTCAAAGAGCTATTCAGCATTGCTCTGTCGTTCATAATCATGTCTTTTTAACAAAAAAGTTTACCCGTGATTGTGGCTGTGCACATTATCATTAGGGGGAGCTGCATGGTTGAATCTCATTTTTATTTTCCTTTTTTTATTAAGCTACAATGTCCGTGCTCTGGCTGAAAATTTAAATTCAATGGGTTTCCTCCGACAAACGAGTAATGGAGGAAACCAGTACTTCTGAACGAAAGATACACTACACTCTGCAATATATTTGGTCTTGACTTCATTGCCTTATACATGAACACCGAGGATAGTAGTGTCCGGCTCCTATTGCAAAAAATGAAACTTATTAACAAAATGCGAATAGATACCGGCCATCCCCGTGATTTCTGTCTCGAGTGGCCTTTTGGCCTCGTGTTGGGCGATACCCAACAAAACTTATCTACAATCAATTTTTGTGTGAAATGTCTCATTAGAAAGCTCATAACTTGTCTAATGAGCAATTCAATTTGAAAATGTATTTGTTGGGTGCCACACCGGACAAAGCAGACAAAGTATCTTTAAAGTAAATCCAAAGAAATAAAGTGAGAGGGTACCTGTGAGGACAGAATTAGACGCAGACTTGCCCTGGTGTCCTCCTGCCAGGCTACAGACAACTTTGTAACCGTTTTCAAAAGTATGGATATTAATGCTGCATCAACTGAATTCAAGCTGTTTAACAAATTCGTATTTAATACCGCCATCATTAGTCGGGTTAAATTTTGTGCCTACGTTTGTAGTTTTGCAGGCTAGATAACAGCGGTACTTGTGTGCAAAATGTATTGGAGGAAGTAAGTGGTCAGGGAACTATACATGTATACATGTACTTCAGTAATGCGCAGACTGCAGACGTGATGGAAAATGTTAATTGGTTTGATACATAAAGGCATGCATTATCTTACAGTGACAAAGAATTATACAATGAAACCAGTTTGTTACATTTTGGCTGATTCGGGTCCAAGCCTTTTATTCAATGATTGCATTACCTTATTGTAATATACATAACCATCTCACACCATGACCATCTTGCACTGTAGGCAATTCAACCGTTTGTGCTAAAGACTACATTTTACCCCACGGCCCCATGGATTTGACTGTTTTTCCCCCCTCTGAGGGGCGAGTAGTTAGCACCCACGGTACACCCCTGGGTGTTTACTTGAAGCAGGTGTTGGGACGCCTGGTGGTGAAGATCGGGCGGAAGGTACGCTGGGTGCGGTGAGTCAAGGGGAACTTGATCTTAGAGTTCTGTGGGAATTGAAAGTTGAAGGAAAAAAAAAATGGAGGTGATTAAGTTTATCTTTGCCAGCTTTTAACCCCTTGGGCACGTATTTTACGGGAGACGTCGAGGTGTTGCAGCGGTTCTGGCAGCCAAATCGAACCGCTACAATGTGTTTGTGCAGTCAAGCATGACAAACAATAATCCAACAATGGATTGAAACTGCACAAACGGCGGCCAATGGCGTCATCCGGCCTGGTGGCACTTTTTTTTATGCCATATCCCATCATCCGTACGCAAGGGGTTAAAAGCAGGGGCCAATTGCATGGAGCTGTTTAGCACAAGATTTTGAAAAGTTCAGAAAATAGCTGCTCAGTAAAACCAAAGTTAGGGAGCAATTCATACTGTCCAGATGCAGTATCGATTGCAGTACCACTGTTTTTCTTCAGTGCCGCATTCCTTACCTCAAACCTAGCTGATAAATGGAAAGCCAGGCAGTTTGAATAACTGAATGATCATGAGATAGAATAAAAATGAGCTAATTATATCAGCTATTAAATCAGCAAAAAAACCAACCGCATTACTGCAATTGATACCGCTTTCAGACAATATGAAATGATCCCTTACCAGCCTAAATACTTTGTGTTGTGTTTTACTTCTGACTGATTCTCAGCGGATTTCTGCTTAACACGTAATTTCTCTAAGCAATGTTTTTCTGCTTACCACGTGCCATGAAATTGGCCCCAGGGCCCAATCTCATAAGGTTGCTTAAAAGTAAGCAGAAAAGTTGTGCAGAAAGGTTTTGCTAGCTTAATTTAAGCGTTATTTCACAGCCAAGTCATGCTAATGTCTACGCATGCATGGAGGTTTCTAAATTCTGCCTCCAAAGTTAGCAAGCCCTTTTCTGCACTTAAAGCCTACGTTCTCTTTGAAATGGACGTAAGTTCCATTTGCAGAAAATCGTGTGCTTAGCAAAGAAAACAAAATGGGCCCTGGTGTCGTCGTCACTGATAGTGTTTATGGGACAATTAAGGTCTCCACCAGGTACGCATCCAAGTAGTGTGTACACAAATGAACTTTGTTGGCGAACTGTCTTTTGACATACTGAGAACTTGCAATCGTAACCCCTGTGGCATTTTTACTGGGAAGTCTCCTGAATCCAACATCCAACACTATGCAGTAAAACTATGGCACATCCTTTGTACTCGGACAAACTGGGACATACCCCATGTAAAAGCAATGGTATCAAGGCTCTACAGTCCCGAATCCATCAAAACACAACAAAATGCGGTGTTGGATTTTGGAGGATTTGGGATGGTTAGGGTTAAGAAAGGGCCAGCAAATTGGTGATGACGCAGCAAGCACGGCCAGCTTTTATACATCAGGAAGAATCTAAGCACTTGTACTTAAAGGAACTAATTTCTGTTTGGGAAGAAGAAATTCTTATTTCAAATACCCTGAAAATGAAGTTTTGAAGGGAGGACTTACATGGAACTGCTTGATGCTGGGCCGTCTGCACTTCTTGGCAGATACCGGCACCACCTTCATGATCTGTATACAGGAAGCTCTGGCACGATGACGTGCTCCCATGTCACGGTCTGGTAAGAAGAGGACACAAACAGGAAAGTGTCAATATAATGACTGGAGATCATCTCAAACAAACAAATAACGATGGATACCGACTAGGTAATTTAATACATTTTCAGAAGGAAGAAAAATGCCAGGAGTAGGATTTGAAGTAAGTGTGGGTTCTAGTATTCTACCATCTACATGTACATTGCTATCCTGCCATTTTACTTTGTTCACACTGAAAAATGGAATCATTCCTTTGTTTTTGTTTCAATTTTCGGATTATTGAAGTGATGTCGCATTGCAGCGCTTAGAACCACATAGCGCTATCACCATGCCAACAGTGGCTTTACACAGGGGAGCCATTTTGAAATCAAATGTGTTACCAAATCCGATAATTTTAAGTAAAGTGTTTAGCAGCCATGTTAGAATTTGTTTAAAACCAGTTGCTATGTCAATGCCAAACTATTTCATGGGGTGCACTCAGTGTGTGACCTTTACCTCTTTAACCCTCCTGTTCTCAGGGTCAAAATCGACTCAGCTG
Source organism: Hippasteria phrygiana (assembly GCA_037893225.1). Lineage (NCBI taxonomy): Eukaryota > Metazoa > Echinodermata > Asteroidea > Valvatida > Goniasteridae > Hippasteria > Hippasteria phrygiana. Next base: position 205,644 of record JAZGUH010000636.1, on the reverse strand, counting down.
CTGTACAGATCAAAACCTATCAAATGACAAGTTGAAACATACACACAAACTGTCAGAGTTGGTGTTTTAGAGTTTTTGATAGGCTGTGATAGTTATAAGTATAGGAGAGTTAATTAAACCTTTGACTGCTAATTGCCTGGATTGATGTAAAATGTACAAATCAACAACATTAGCTGGTCCAATGTTTCGAACCTAAGCAAGTGCCCAAGTTTAAAACATAAGGCCAGCTAATTTTGTTGATTGAATTAAATCTTTAAAATCATTTTGGAAGGCTAGTTTTTAACTTGGTGTTACCGTGGTGTTTAATATTTTGTAGTTACTTGTTTCACTCCCATGAACACGGTTGTTTTGTTCTGAAAGGCGACAAGCAGCTGAAATATTTGATGTCTGCACATTTAAAAATTGGCCAGCAGAGATGGTTTTCTTTGTGCCAACGTATGAAGTGCAAAAAAATGACTTGAAAAGAGATGACCATTAGTGGCGTCCGCAATGGAAATCGGACATAAGTCGCATGACCTTTTTTTGAGTAATTGCAATTTACATGAAAATCGTCAAAAAATCACTATTCCTATTGATGTCAAAATACTGTAGTTTAAAGCATATTTAATTTAAGATACCTGGTTTGGTTTTGTGTTGAGACCATTAAATGTGTACAATTTGACATTTTAGTCTGGCGTACTTCCAAACAAAATTGTGTAAACCACATTATTTTCCATTCTCAAAGCTGAATTTATGGCTCTATTCGAAAACCAAAATATCGTACAACAGTAATTGTTTCACCGTTACAAAGCTTACATTATATATTTCATTATGGAATAGAAATCTCAATTTTCAAAATTTCTAACTTATGTCTGATTTCACTTGTTGGTGCCACATTTATTGAGAACTACGTCACACGTCAGCCAGGAGGGACCAATTTGAAGGCGAGGAAAGCACAACTGTGTGCCAACCGAACTCTCATGAGGCTATACATGTTTGTTACATGCTACCTTCAACACAAGACAGATTCGCAAAATTGTGGAAAAACTTATTTTAGTAAACGTGTTGATGACCTACACAGTAATGATAAAAATAACGCATGCTTAAAGTTTAACCTCGTGTCTGCCTGTTATGCCCAGTACGAGCTGTGCAGCTAAGTCTAAACACAAACAACAGGCACCACACGGAATAGAGTGGTCCTATTCATTGCATTTAGAGCCCCCCCCCCTTTCGCGTAAACGAAAGCTTTGTTTGAAACATGAATGCATTAATGCATTTGTGCAGGAATACACATATAGGTGACAACCATCCAGGTGGTCTTCAATGACCGACTGGTCTTTAAGGGCTACTTTTTGAATTTGTCCCCGAGGACAAAGGTTTATCATGTTTCAATTTGTCTTGTACTCACAGCACTGTGTGACAGCGCCAGCTGTGGTCAGGTCACGGTACTCTCTGTACATGTTGTGGGTCCCACTGCGGGAGTCATAGCGCAGCCAGATGCCAAAGTTCTTGATCCTGGTGGGCTTGGTCTCGTAGATCTGCAAGGGGAGGGAGAATAAAAACCAAGGAATGCTTATCATACTGTATTTGAATTCAACACCTGGGTAAAGTTTCTAGGCTTGAATCTCATAAAACACTACCCTATCGGTCTAATAGTAGAAGTGATCCAATAGACTAGTCTTTCAAGACCAGAGTCTTACCAAAATTCACTTGAGAGACATTCTGCGCATGTGTGCTGTTAACTAAGTTGTCAAGTGATCTTGATAGGGCATATGAAATGTTGGGGCAGAAAATTTCGTGACACGAGAGTTATGGATCATGGAAAAAAATAGAAAAAATCTTCCACAGCAGTTTCTATGCGTCTGTCTGTAAGATTTGTGAAAACCTTAGTTCTGGAAGTATCCATCAGTAATACATTTTGTGGCAACTTGTTTCACTCCCATGAACACAGTTTTGTTCTGAAAGGCGACAAGCAGCCCAATTGTTTAATATCTGCACATTTTAAAATTGGCCAGCAGAGATGGGCTTCTTTGTGCCAACGTATGAAGTGCAAAACCTTGACTGTTATTTTGTTTTTCTAGGAAATATTATTGTTAATTTGTTTTCCATATATTTTTTTTTAAAGGGACATGGGGTTGACTGGGGGTCATATGGAACTGGGACAATATTTGGAGGAACATCACACATTTCAAAATCACTTGACTGCTTTCTGTTTGGTGCCCATACCTTCCTGCAAGAGACAATCTCCCCCTTGGTCTTCTTGATCTTCTTGAGCTTCTTGATGAAATACCAGAAGCGGGACTTGGCCGACACCTCCTCCGACGCAAAGATCCGCATCTTGTACAGGGGCGGCACGCGCTGCTTGTCGGTGGGCAGGGCCCGACCGATTACCTGAAACTCCTTCAGCTGTGACATGAGGGAAGAGAAAGAGCGAAATCAATGAATAAGCTTATCAACAACCAGCAAAGTGAAAAGAAAGAGTGGAGAAAAAACATCAACAATGCATGCACCTTAATATCGCAAACCTATCGCCTAGTTTACCCCTATAACTATGGGGCTCCTACCAGAGCCCCATAGAAAGAAGCCCAATTTTTCGATTGGCTACTACAGCACGAATAAGAACGTAATTTTCAAAGATTTTCATGCAGCGTGCGCACAAAAACCGCTGCAAAGTTCAACCCCAAAATCCATATTTAAACTTATTTACCTTGCGTGCACCAAGCAAAAGATCGCTAGAATCAGTTCCAATTTTCAAAAAAAAAAAGGTGAGAAAAATCTCCGTTCCGTACTGAAGCAATTTGACACACGACATGCACAAAGCGGCTGTTTGGTATCTCGCTATGCATGGGGCCGGGTCAGGTGCGGGTCGGACAAGCTTATGATTATTCATGTCAAAATCTGAAGTACGGCTAACAACATTGCACAATGTACGTGTAAATGACATTGTGTATATAAATCCAGCGGACCCGGCGGCTGTAGTACTTCGTACTTCAGATTTTGACATGAATAATCATGAGCTTGTTAGACCCGCACCTGACCCGGCCCCATGCATGCTGGGATTCCAAACAGCCGCTTCGTGCATGTCGTGTGTGTCAAATCGTTTCAGTACGGAAACAAGATTTTGTTTCACCTTTTTCAAAAAATTGGAACTAATTTCAGCGATCTTTTGCTTGGTGCAAGCTAGGTAAGTATGTAAATAAGTAAAATACGGATTTTGGGGTGAACTTTGCAGCGTTTTTTGTGCGCACGCTGCATGAAAATCATTAATAATTACTTTCTTATTCGTGCTGTAGTAGCCTATGGGAAAATTGGGCTTCTTTCTATGGGGCTCCACTAGGAGCCCCATAGTTCTAGGGGTGCCGCCTGGTTACGACCTCACAATGGTCAAAAGGCATTGTGGGAAGGAAACAGGAGCAATGTTTGTGTCTTTTTCCTTCCCACAATGCATTTTGACCATTGTGACGTCTCAACCAGGTGGTATTTGCGATAAGGTCTATGAAATCAACGTGACATTGACACAGCCCCAGCACGCGGCTAGCCAAAATTATAAAAATTTCAATTAGGCCTAGACTAGGCCTAACGTTCGTTCAAATTATTGAGTTATATATCATGTGAAAGAGCTTTAAAAGCAAACAGCCGTTGTTTATCGAGCCCCGAGGCGCACGCAGTGCCGCTGGCCGATAATCAATCGGAAAACATCGTTCATGTTCAAAAATCCGCTCCATTACTTTGTACACAGCTGGTTTGTGCATGCACCGAGTTGGGAGTAATTGCAGAATACCCCGCCACCCGGAAGAACCCCCTAAAAAACGCGGATACGCGGATACGGGGTGGGATGGAGTCTGACAAGACGAAGGGGGCAATTTCTAAGTCCAATGTATGTCCGCGGCCCGGAGGTGTATACGCGGATAACCTCTGCGCAATTGCAATGCGAATGGGAAGCTCTGACAAAAGGTCTAAGTCCAATCCACCTACCGGGAGGTGGATACGCGGATACGGTGATACGGGGTGGGATGTAGTGTGGCGGGGCGATAGAGGGCACCATTTTCCCTTAAAAAAAAATCCTCCGAGGGGGCTGGAATCTGACTAGCGTGCGTAATTGGAATGGGAAGCTCTGACAAAAGGTCTAAGTCCAATCCACCTACCGGGAGGTGGATACACGGATACGGTGATACGGGGTGGGAGAGAGTGTGGCGGGGCGATAGAGGGCGCCATTTTCCCTTTAAAAAAAAATCCTCCGAGGGGGCTGGAATCTGACTAGCGTGCGTAATTGGAATGGAAAGCTCTGACAAAAGGTCCAAGTCCAATCCACCTACCGGGAGGTGGATACGCGGATATGGTGATACGGGGTGGGAGAGAGTGTGGCGGGGCAATAGAGGGCGCCATTTTCCCTTTAAAAAAAAATCCTCCGAGGGGGCTGGAATCTGACTAGCGTGCGTAATTGGAATGGAAAGCTCTGACAAAAGGTCTAAGTCCAATCCACCTACCGGGAGGTGGATACGCGGATACGGGGATACGGGGTGGGAGAGAATGTGTACGGGGTGCCCAGTCTAATTGTGAATAGTTTATTGAGGGCAATGAACAGTGACCCCGTATCCGCGTATCCGGATAAGAGGTGGAGATACGAGTGGCGGGGTATTCTGCAAGAGTTGCATGAAAATTTCTTTTTTTTTTCTTCGGGTTTAACTTGAGCATATTCTTATTTTGAGGGGATGACAAGCTGCATGAATGACTACTCTGCCGGCAAGGTGAGTGTTTGGTTGATATATTCAGGGAAACGGAAAATATTGGCAAGATCTAAACCGACCCTAAACGAACCTTTCCTTCCAGCTCTAAAAAAAGACTAACTTTAAATGGCGAATCTCACATGTCATGAGCCTAGAGCTGGAATTTTCAAGCTACATTTGATGTATATTTTGACCTATAACCTAAACAAATAGGATGCCAATTTCAGGAAAAACAAAACTTGAAAAAAATGGCGGAGGACAATTTTGACATTTTTCAACTTCAAAGTGGTGTAACTGTAGTGTTAGGCCTAACTTTTGAACACAAAGACAGTTATTTTAAATTACTTTTTTATTCCCACTGTTTTTCTCTTGCCACAAGCTTTCATTTGATGTATATTTTAGGGTTTATAGCTACATTTTCATAGCGCAAGTCCTACGTCATGGCATAAGGTGCGCACGGTTTCGTGAAATTGGCTGCAGATCTTCAGCAATATTTGGGCCGTGTCCGAAAATTGGGCATACGAAAGTGACATGTTTGATGTTAATCAAAAACAGAATAGGGCCTAGCACTTTTACACAAAATTACGCAATAAATACCCAAAATAAAGACAACACAACAATCTACAATGCTTTAAATAAGGGAAAACTGTGCTATCGTGCTTCAAAACTATTTCAAAATAGGGAAAACTACTGCCGAAATACCAACCTGTCCTTGCGCCTTCATGGCGAATTCCACGAGGAGAAAAAGAGACCGCGTACTGGAACTGGTACCCCGCGCTGATTTTAGGTAAAAACACACGCCGACGCGACGGGACGGGCCGGGACACCAGCTTAGCTGCAAAGTCTCGATTAATCGCGCGAGACATCGACACAGTGCCGTGCATAGGGCATTTTTCAAACCCTGGCTTCGGCTTCGTCTCCAACTAATCCCCAGTCCCATTGCCAATCTGAAGCATTGGATACGTAAATAAAAAAATAAAAAAAAAACAGGATTTGGCTCTGGGTTAAAACAAAGACTTTGATGTACATGTAGCAAAAACAGTGTCCCGGATCTTGCTAAATCTGGCTGGGGACATAAAAATACGCAAAGCCCAAATCCAACCCGAAGCCAGGGTTTGGAAAAGGGCCATAGACTAGCATCAGTCGTTTCTACTGTACCAGGGAAACTCCCAAAACCAAGCTCGTAAACTGATCAGATGGATTGGAGTCGAGTGAGTGGGGAGGGTCGGTGTTAAGTCCTAATTACTTCTAAAAGAAAATGCGGGGGGGGGGGGGGGGTGTCAGGCTTTTATGAGTACTTTTTAAAAGTGGTGGGGTTGGTTGGATCATATGGAGTAATATGGAGGAAGGAAAACCTCCATGGTGGGATTTGGGATGGGGGGGGGGGGGGGGGGGGGGGGAGTAAAGCCCCTAAAACTGAAAATTCAGACAACTGGCCGACTGACTGTGACCACATTTAAAACCTTTACAGAGACAAGCTTGTTCATAGTTCATTTTAATCGCAATTTAATTCATCAATTGACACAAAAAGTGTACACCATCCACTTAATTTCAATAAGGCCTAAGAAAAACTGAATGTATTCCTCAATATCTAACATTTCTTACACACCCCTTTGATGGATTTATGCGCTTGGTGGATCCAGGGGGAGGGGTGTGTAAAAACCGCCTCCCCCTGCTTTTGGCCAATGGTTGTTTTTTCTGTGCTTGCAAACGTTGGTGGTCAACGTTTGAAGCCGAAAAAAAAAACACCCAAACCTCCCAGCAATATAATTCCTGGATCGACCCCTATACTCGTACCCATGCATGTGGTGTATTTTTGTGTTCGATATCTCAATTGAAAGTCCACACATTTTTAATTCTTTAGTCCTGGAGTTTGCGACTTGATTTTTCAAAGTATATGTATGAAGTACAGACAATATATCTTTGAAGTTATTAGAAGATAATATAAGTACGAAAACCCAATAATGCTTGATAATGGATGATCACTCATTAGTGTAGCAGCAAAAATAACTATTTGTGGCTCTCCTTTGAAACTTTAAAATCGCCCAATAATTTGAAAATCTTAAAAGCAATGACAACTGTTTCCATCTTTAAAACCAACGATACACTCAAGTTATGCATTTAAAGGGATTTGGGTAGTGAAATCAGTTTACAAATGATAAAAATAGGAAATTGTTATTTAAGAATATCCTTTGATATTTTTAGAAAAAAAACTTCAAAAATTATAAATTGAAAAAGCACCTGATATCATGAACTTTTAACCCTGCGGTGTGCCATGACAATATACACGCACTGTTACACCATGGTGACCTACTTAACAAAACAGCGCCATGGCACACTGCAGTGTACTGCATATTTACCAGCACAACCTAAAGCACCCAAAATATAAAAACACATCACAGACTCGCACAAAAATTATTGTAGTAGAATTTTTCACTCAGACTTTAGAAATAGGTTAGGAAACTAGGGCAATAAAAACCCAAACAATAGTTGTGTTCCCCTCCGCGACCGACCCTAATACGCCTATCAATTGTCCCCCCCCCCCAGTCACCCCACCTCTGAGGTGGGGATTGTCACTTTTGAAGTGACAAAATCCCCACCCCTGGGGCAAAAATCTAGCCACAATCCCAACCTAAATGGGTGGGGGCACCCCACCTTATAGGGTGGGGATTAGAATTTTGATGCTATCATATGCTTTTTGTTTCGATTAAAAAAAACGCCTGGCAAAAGGATCCAACAAACATATACGCACTGTAGGTTTGTAAAAAATGCCATCGGGTTTATATTATAATACAACACACATGTACCTCTATCCCCAGTGTATGATGACCAAAATCCCCACCCTGGGGCTTAAAAAATGTAACCAAATCCCCACATCAGAGTTGGGTTAGCTCGGGGGGGGGGGGGGGGGGGGGGGGGGGTGAGGTGGGGGGATCAATTGATAGGCGCACACAAGTCACCATAGTCGGGTTGCTTTTTTTCTCTTCTTTTCTATAATTAAAGGAACTTTCAAAACCTTTTCCAACAGAAAATGAACAAGTTTTACTAAAATCATTGTCTTTAAATATAGCCGATCGACCCTCCCTCCCGATTCTTCCCATTTAAGGGCAACAACAAGTTGTTTTTTCGGCCTAACCAAAGAGATTAAATTTTGGCAACGTGTGTCCTCAGTAGGGTTTTGGATTTAGAATTTCATGCACAAAAATATTTAATAATCAATGGTGGTCAGCAAAATAAATTATAATTAAGCAATTGTCACAAGCAAATGATACAATTCAGAAATTAAAAAAAAAGAAAAAAATCGATTTAAATAAATTTTTATTTAAATAAAACAAATCAGATTGTATTTTTTATTGGGCTTTTTATCAAACCTGGATCAAATAATGGATCAAATAAACATGGATGAACAAATGTAAATGAATGTATTTCAAAGAAAAAACTAAAGTTGAGATTTAAAATAATCTCTTTCACCAATGCAGCCATCACTGTATTACTGAACTTCCGTGATTATCATCTCGTCTCGCCTGCGGCATCTTTTGAATTTGATCTTTTCTTATTGACAACTTTTCGTCTCTTTGTCTTCAGGATAACGTAATCCGCGTAGGTGACATACCTCGACGATACAAAGGGAATGAAAAATGCCCTGAAAAACCGGTGGGATCTGCATAATAAAAACGGAAACAAATATTAGCAAAGCAACTTTAAATCAAGCCTTTCTGGATGAACAAAGGGGAATGACTTCTGAGCGCCGTCAAACAAAGACACTTGGGAGACCGCCAACATAGGGCAAGATAACTCGGTTGGTAGAGCGCAGGTACGGTATTCAAAAGGTCAGAGGTTAAAATCCCGCTGCTTTCTTGACTGCTGTGGCCTCGTGGCTTAGTGTACCGAACTCAAGATTTCGGTGATGCTGTAGATTGTGGGTTTGAGACCGGCTGGGGGTCATGGTGCGTGTGTCCTTGAGCAAGGCACTTTGTCACAAGTTGCTTCTCTCCACCCAGGAGTAAATGGGTACCTGTGATTAGCCCATGTGCGCTTAACTTGCAGCCGGGGCTGTATACTCCCCAGGGAGTTGAGAAGGCTTCAGGAATGATTAATGGGCCTGATGAGCAGGGATAATTATAATACTGCAAGCGGTGTGATATAGTTTACTATTTGAACATTCTTAATTATTATTTGAGCATTATTATTATTTTCCTCAATTGCCAGATAGGGCGACACATAATCCTGGAAAAGAGTGGGTCGAATAGGGCGACACATAACTGTCGCCCTATTGTAAAAGTCGCCCCTTTGAGTGTTTTTTAGTAAGGTGCGTGGGGAAAGTGCTCTAAATGGGCGACACTCGTGTCGCCCCAATAAGGGTATTTCGGGCAAAGTCGCCCATTTGCCGCATCCAGGAGATTTATTATTATGATTATGATTATGATTATTATTATTATTATTTACTTTTCATTTTCTGGATGAAGTTAAATGCAAGTTAATTAGGTAATTTAATCATTTTTGTTTATGAGAGTGGGACTTGAAGCCTGTGACCTCTACCATATATTAGTGCTCTACCCACTGAACTACATTTTTATTTCACTATGATGACAGTTTCCCAATTTCTCTTTATCTTTGTTTTAAAATATCTGTCAGAAATCCATAATGCCATATAGCTAGGGATCATGCCCCAATTTTATGATAGATTTCTTTGTTACTAAAATAAAGTGCATTTAGTCAAATTTTGAGGTACCGAATGCGGCGGTGCCACAAAGAAAAACACCGGTACCACAATCAATACTGCATCCAGACAATATGAAACACTCCCTCACCTTTGCGTGTCCAGGTATGGCAAGTTCCCAACTACCTCCCAGTCATCTGCTAAGAGTGAGTAGCGAGGTTCTCGTAATGTCTGCTGTGGCAGGTCAAGGTCTATCAAGTAATGACACTTGGTGATGTCGATCTGTGGAGGACACAAAAAGACAAATCTAGTTTACATTCTGTCCTGTCAGCCCACAATTTACTCCACTTGGCAGAGCTGTAGTCGAGTCCCTGCAAGTCCTTTCACAAGTCCTTTCGCAAGTCCAGTCAGAAGTCCTTCCATAAAGCCGGTCACAAGTAACTGGATGAACAATGACAAAGAAATGCCTTTGTCAAAGCTCATTTGAATAGCTTGTGATTGGGATTAGGACTGGAGGGTTTGTGATGGACTTGCAGGGACTTGCAGGGACTTGTGATGGACTCGAATACATCTCTGCCACTAGTGCTTTGTGGCCTAAACAGCTAGAGCTATTGAGTGGACAAGTACAGTCTGCTGGGCTGCATATCGTCACACAGTGTACAATATGTGACAGAATTCCAATTGAATGTGCAGAAAATACTAGTACGGTCATTCCATAAATTTGGGGTCCAATTTTGGTGTCCCTGTTACATCTGACATGTATAAGATTTTGCAATTCAGGACACATTCTTTAATGCCTTCTATCTCCAAGAGTGATTATGTAAAGCAAAGTACCAGCCAAACAAGTAAAAAAATAGTGTGAAGTCAATTTTTATGATACTTGATGGGAAATTACACAGGTCATGTGTAACAGGGACACCAAAAAAAATTCACTTTTGGACCCCAAATTTATGGAATCACCCATTAGATATCATATGGTCTTCTATTATTATATTGCACCCTTGGATGTTATTTTCTATACAAGAGAGATAAAGTGAATGTGATTCCATGGGCATTAAAAATCACATCCATGGACTGTACAAAATGGCATCTGAAGCCCGGTATCACACACTGAAGGATACATATATGGACGTTAAAATGTAACTCTTACTTCTCTTCATATACCACGTCTGGAAAGGGCAGAAAAATTCTCTTTAAATTTACATCATCCCAGGATTTCAAAGCAGACCCAGGTGAAAAAGTAGGAGAACAGAAATATAGAAATGTTCAACAGAGCAGGATAAAAGTGGGGCTTTTGCAGGCTTTCAGGAGTAGTTTTTGTGGATACTCTCCGATGTCCACAGCATCACAAGCCTCATTTGGCATGTTCTGCACTCACAACACTTGTGCTCCATCCTCAACTAAGCTCTTGGAAAGAGAGTTACAGTGTGTAACACTTATGACAAATATTGAATGAGATTTCATTTTTCAGAGTTGTGGGACAAAAAAAGTAGGAAGAAGTTAAACAAAAATAGAAATTTCAAGAAAAGAAGTAGGAAAAGTAGGAGCAAGGTAAATAAAATTAGGAAAGAGTAGGAAAAGTAGAGATACTTGGAAACACCGGGGGTGCTGTGCCTGTTCTCTCTTCCACAGTGCCTCTTTGGAACGGACCCTAGTATAGGCACACTATGGAAAGTGGCACTTAACCAGAATTTGAATCCTCATACTACATCTTAAGTTATCTATATCAAACACTGTCATCTTCTGTAGCTGATGAAGCGTATCACAAAGTGTACACTCACGTATCTTGATGGTTCCTCCAGATTGAATTCGTTCATTTCGGTCGGTATGACTCTGGTGGCATCCTCGCCCGATGCATACGGCTTGGGAAGTTGACCTCTGAACTCTGACTCAATGAACTGTAACCTCCAACTGAAATGCAAAATGTATTCTGACTGTGACTCAGTGCTAAATTGGCCAAATTTCACTTTTACCGTACTACAATTAGTGTCATTTTAAAAAAACTTAAAATAAGAATATCTTTAATTTTCCATCATATTTTTACTGTTTAAAACTTGCGAAACACCCTTTTTTGGGTATACAGCTAATTAGACAAATTAATTAACGAGCTCGTAACAAAGTATTATTGTGTTTAAAGTGTAGCTCGCCAACCATAGCACCTACCATGGCCAATGATATATCAAATTAAAGCTTATTATAAAAGCAAGCGCTAATCACTCAACCATTTTCTTACAAAAAATGGCAATTGCTTTTGCTAACTAATCCTAACATTCACTTGCAAGCAATTGCTAACTTCTATTTATCAAGATTGAAGAAAATGGCTAGTAAAAGCAATTGATAGTTTTTTTTATTTACTCGGCCCATTGTGTGAATGCAAGTTTGATAACATTTGGTACAGGATTCCATTTCATTATTGAGTTGCTCACTCATGGCTCACACTGGGACTCGACCTTCATGGCTCGTGACTCGACCTTCATGGCTCGTGACTCGACCTTCATGGCTCGTGACTCAGACTCGGACATGACATACACGACTTGGAACCAAACTTGGAGTCTAACACAGAACTTAAACTTGAGGTTTGTTGACACAAGTCAAATAGGATTTCAACACCATCAAGATTAGAGTAAAAATGAAGGGGGGGGGGGGGGGGGGCGGGGGGTTGTCAGGTTAATGTAGCGGTACATTCCTCTATTCCGAGGCTGCGATCCAGATTCAAATCCTTCCCAGGGCAAACATGTGGATTGTGTTTTCATTCCCAATCTGATTCTGTAAGTTGCTCTCTGGTATTTTATTCCCACATCTAAAACTGTCATTTCCTTCCTCATCTTCTACAAAGGTACCCCACTGGAAATAAGTCGAAAGACTTTTGTGGGATATCCCGGCCGATTGGCAAATAATAAATAATAATAAATAGAAAAATATCGTCACACAAACCACAAAGTAACATAAATTTGTGATATACCACAATTTCTCTGTGATTTCTGGCTTAAAATTTCTACTTTTATAAAAAGCATGCATTTTTGATGGCGCATATATTTGTATTTGTTCTAATTATCATAATTTTCTGTTTTCTAAGTGTTCAATTTCAACCATTGTTACAAATCTAGGCTCTGTGTAACTAATGCATTCCTTTTAATATGTTATTTAAAAAATAATTGTTTTGAAAAATGTTTTCCATCAAATAAATGTTTTATTGTATGTATTAATTCAAGTCCAAGTTGGCTTAAAATGCCGCAAAATTTGTATTTTGAAAATAAACCATTATTGAAACTGAATTGAACCCCAAAAAGTCCTTCTTACTTGTCAGGTAAGAAGAAGCTATTTGGAAAGCGGTACCACTCCTTGCCCACACAGACGTTAACCGGTCGGTCCGGAGGTAACGTATGGATCTCCTTGTTGTCGGCTATGCTGCCGAGTAGAGGGTACACATCCAGAGGAGTGTGGTAACCTGTGAAGAACAGCAGGACACCGGTTAGCGAGAGAGAGTTTGAGTAGGCTAAATCTGAATTACAATGGCCCTATGTAGAACTGAAACCTTATGTACAAAGTGACATAAGGGGAGCAGTAACATTTATTTTGAAAAATGTCTGTCTCAAACTCTGGGGGGAAAGTCATCTGGGGGGAAAGATCACAGTTCTTGTCGTGTTTACGTGTGACAGGCAACCAGTCTAGGGAAGGTCAAAAAGGTTTATGGGCCGACATGTATTGTATTTGCGTGCGATGTGACACAGTGGAAACGAACACAATCTGCAGAGATAAAAGTCATTTGTCTGCAGTCTGTTTATTTGGTTTAATCCGGAAATTATACAACATAACAGTTCTGGCTGTACTTCAACTGATCTATATTTTTGTTAATTTTATTTTGAGGTAAATTGCATGAAAAAAATATTTTACTTTCCAATTTGGTCACTAGTTTCCTCATTAACTTGTGCACAAAATCAAGTCGAATTTATCCATGGGCTAAATGTTATTTGTTATTTCAGTCTGTTTATTTAACAGAAATAGAGTCGGCCAGTTTAACATTAAGGTTGCTTCAGATGTCATGAGAATGCAAAACCTAAAAACAAATCATGACTTATCAACAAAATCCCAAGAGAAACTGAGTAGGTAATTATTGGTACATTTGGTTGATTTGAAACATCTGTTACCTTTGGACATGCATGAGTAGACCCTTTGTGTTTACATTGTTACATAATTCAAATGACAAAAACCTCAAAGATGGTCACAATGCATCAGGTTTATTGTTATAATTTCCTCCAATATTCAATTTAAAAACTTTTTCCATGTTTTTACTCCTGTTCTTTGTAAACTGAAAAATTAAAATAAAGTTCAAAAATTATGTAACCAATTGCTAAACAAAATGTGGACTTAGTAAAGTTGGTAAATTGAGGGCAGTATTTGAAAAAAGGTCAGATTTTTCCAATGACGGTTGGCCGATCATCGCTGAAAATTGATAACAAAAATTCTACTTTTCTTAAAAACGACATCACACCAGGTGCCATGATTTCACAGGATGCTTGAGACCATTATTTACTGACAGTCAAGTAAGGTATTTCATAACAATTGAGTAGTTTTTTTTGGTTTATGTTTGCAAATTACATGTTTGCATATTACATTTCAAATTAAAATTTCTCGAACTGTGCTCAGCACAGAAAGATCTGCTTAGAAAAAAACAAAAACATGTCAGCCAAAATACTAAAGTGGCTCAATGAGACCCCCAAGTCATGAACCATCGTACCATGACAAACTATAGAACTTACCAAAGAAGAGAGCAGCCGACCGAGATAGAGACAGGACTGTACAGACAATAGCCACTGTCACAGCCAACCAGTTAGACGACCAAGTGTAATGCTGAGGCTTGCTTGGTGTGAAGACACGATGGTACAGCTTCTGTTGATGTACAACAGGTGAACGTGAGAGGCACAATCAAATGATGATTGATCAATGCTGAACTTGAAGCCTCGGTCTCTTTCTAAAAATGTATACTGCAGTTTTCAGGGACAGTACAGTATTTTCACACTATCACATAAGAAGGGTAGTCAAATGATTTTAGCTCTCATGGTACTGAAGTTGACCAACTAAATTCTGCTGTCTGGCTATGTGCCTGCAATACAAAGATCGTTTACTCACCTGTACTGAAGACATTGTGATGGCAGCGCCCAGACTGATGAATGGATAGATGGGGAATAAAAACCTCTCCTCCTGAAGAAAAAAAAGAGCAAGATGATATTACACAAAGTACGTATTACAGGTCCTATCATCAAGAAGACAGATTGCATATAACTGCATGCTACAGAATGAGTCTTGAAGACACTTTTCACCCCCGGATGGACATTATTCATAGTGCCTTTCTTTTTGAAAATCTTGATAATTCCCCTGCTCCCTACTAGGACTTTAGAGGACAAAATCAGGATAAAAGCGGGACATTTGCTTTCAGGAGTAGTTTTCGTTTGATACTAGCCCACCTCCACAGCATCACAAGCCTCATTTGGCATGTTCTGTACTCACAGCACTTGTGCTGATCCTTAACTAAGCTCTTGTAAGTCAAGTTGCAGTACTCCTGCACCCAGGCCCTTCATTGTGTGATTTTCATGTGACAGTGTGTAAAATTGTTATGAAAAATATTCAACAGGATTTCATTTTTTCATAGTTGTGGGACACAAATTAGGAAAAAAAGGAAAAAAAGGAAAAAAGTAGTTGGAAAAGTAGAAGCACGGAGGAAAAAGTAGGAAAAGTATGACTGCTTGAATGCCTGCAGCCGATTTCACGAAACCGTGCGTAGCTGCGCAATATTTATTTATTTTATACATCGCGGACGAGGCTGAATGCCGCTTTTACGACGACTGTTTTAGTATAACAATACAAATACATGGAACAGTCGTAAAATTGAACTGTGGGGCGCCATTTTGAAACTTTTCACTTTTGAAACATCGCTCCGAAAAAAAAATTGATCGCAACTTTCGGAAATATCTCACAGGTAAACCTGCAGCGGATATTTCATTACTCTCTGAAATAATCTAGTGAATTTAATTAATGATTTGAACAACTAACGGCTCTGCTGTGCTCACGCTCAGCTAGCTAAGTCATCATTTCGGTGTTTTGTGCCAACAATTTAAGCCACCTAAAACGAGTGCGTAAGTTATGCCATAATTTGTGGCGCAAGTCACCGACCTACGCACTGCGTAACTTTTGTGAAATCGATTTTAAAAATATCACAGATGTTGCGCAACTTACGCAATAAATTGTGGCGTAAGTAGAGTTGCGCAATTGCGCAAGGTTTCGTGAAATCAGCTGCTGGAGTTATAGTCCATTATTTTACCTTGTGGGCCTGGACGAAGAAGACGAGGATCCAGAGGTACAGGGGCATGAGGGTAAGCCAGTGGGGGAGGGGCTCCAAGCTGGCTACTGGACGCCCCTTGATGTACCAGTTGACTGCAAACTGAAACACACAAAACAAATTAAATATAAAGAAATGGTATGAAGGGGCTGTGTAACCTAAATACATTAACCTAACCCTCTTTGGGTTTTTTTTTTCCAGACACCCTGTTGAATCAACAGAATACGCCTTCTGTTAAGTGTTCAGATCCAACAAATTCCAACAATTCTATATTCCAACAGAATGTTCTCATTGTGCCCACTATTGTTGGATTTAGCATGGTGAGGGTTAAATGCACTTGTGTAGTCATGTTTAATCATTTCTGGGATAAATCTGGCTTTAAGGAAAAAATCACTGATGTTGGGATGGAATGGGTGATTTTTTTCCTACAAAATCTAACAAAAGGTGTCCCCTGTGCCCACTACTGTTGGTGTTAGTATGGTGAGGATTAAAGGCACTGTGCAGTATTCTGAAATTTTCAAAGTGAACAAAGAAAACTGGCAGGATTCGAACCTGCGACCTCCGGAATAGAGCGTGTAAGTTGACCTCGAGAACGTACGAGAGTTTATGAGAAACCGAACTTCCGGGCACCTCGAATAGGAGCTTTAACGTGTAAATCTAGTCGTTTTCTTGAAATAATTTGTTTTGACGCTGTTTTTTTTACTGAAAGGTAGATAAAAACTTTAGCAAAATATTATTTTTCATTTCAATTTACAAAATGTGAACGATATATCAAATTAGGGAAAAGAAGAACGAAAAGTCTAGTACGTCATATGTACGTCATTCGCCATGGTTCTGGTTCACACGCGCCAGTCTTAATAGCGTAGACCATATGCAGTATAAGGCGGTCGTCGCATAATTTATGTACATACGTTCACTTACGTCCGCAGCGCCAGAGGATGCAGTACAGGGATTTTGGGGGCAAGGCTTTCTCTTCCCGACAATGAGCCAATCACGTTGCAACCCGACGCTCAGGTCAAACATATTTTCCTACTTTTCTTCAATAATTTAAACAGTCATGCATGTTTTCATATATTGTAAAATTAATTTTGAATTTATCATCCATATTTATGGCCGTTTCATGGTTCAGATCTTCGTAAAAACAAAGTATTATAGAAAACAAAATCAACCACACGTAAAAGTCCTATAGCCGGCAGCTCGGAGGTACCCGGAAGTTCAATCGTGACCTTTATGCATGAGACTTACACGGTCTATACCGTACCGGCGCTCTACCAACTGAGCTATCTTGCCCTATGTTGGCTGGTCTCCCAAATTGTCAGTATCTTTGTTCGGGGGGGGGGGGGGGGGGGGGGGAGCTTGTCAGAAGTCATAAACCCATAATGCCGTACAGCCAGGGATATCTGAAATCTCTGAATTCAGCTAATTCACTGAAAAGACTCATCTTTGTTACTTTAAAAGTTGTTTGTAATTGCCAGTCCAAAAATGCTTCATGACACTGTTGTAGTCACATGAGAATTTCCATATTCATGATCACAGCTGTGATGTCATATCGGACAAAAGTTTCAGTATCATCGTTGGTCTAACAAAATGGTTGAAGTTTCCCTAAAAATTGACTTACTTGCTGCTTAATTTGACAGAATGGCCTTTTCAGTGAACCAATATAATCCATAAGTACAAATACAACAAAAATGTATACAAGGCAACTTAAAAAAGAAAGAAAATAAAATTTTGTGAAAATTGTGAAGGAAAACATACTGATACATACTCATGATAAATAGGCTTATTATTTTTCCAGTTGATGTTACTTATTATGCCCCTTAAAGAAAAACAAGTAAATAAAATCTAATCAATACCAACATGAAATTGCCAAGAAAGACTTCCTACTCACTGAAAAAGGTAGCGCAACCAGTGCCATGAAAAATGCAAAGTTGAAATTCAGAAATCCATTGATGAAGTAGAAACTAAATGGCTCTGTGCCTGCAACAAAAAAACAAAAACAAAAAAGAAATGTAAGTAAGGATTCTTTTCTTTAGCTGCTACAAACACAATACTTGCCCAAACACTATGAAACCCTTGGATATCACTTTTTATTCAAAACAGAAAGGGATGTGGGGGACATGATTTTGACAATCGGCATCTTTAATCGCATCCTATTCTGTACAGTAACATATCTATTATCCCACCCTGACAAAGAGTACATTGTGAATTCTGGGTTTAACAGCTTGACCCTCATTGTGATTCTGGGATCTAGATTTGATTTTGGACCCTCATTGTTAAAATCACAATTATGAGTTCTATACATGGCTTTGGACATCAGTGGTGTTGCAAGCAAATTTCTTTTTTCTTTTTCTTTATTTTTTTTTACTTCCGTCATACCCAGGAAGCAGTATTTTTGTGGGCACCAATTACTAAATACATCCATATCTTTATTTCTTATGTATGATAATTGTTTAAGAGCAATTTCTAGCATTTGGTGTATTTTAATTTATGAATTTTCAACATGAACAATGAAAACTGGCAGGAGCAGGATTTGAACCTGCGACCTCCGGAATACCGTATAAGTGCTCTACCAACTGAGATATCTTACCCTATGTTGGCGGTCTCCCAAATTGCTAGTGCCTTTGTTCGAGGGCGCTAGTCAGAAGTCATAAACCCATAATGCCGTATAGCCGGGGACCACGCCCCCAACATTAAGATGCAACCTGGAAAGCGACATTTTAATTTCTGTGACCTTGTAATGAATGACTCACCGTACAGGTTAGCTCCTTGGTCAGTGAACACATTGTACAAGACGATGTTCAACGGTGCAACCACCAGCTTACCAAACATCTGGCTATCAATCCACACCACGGGTACCTTGGACCAAGAAGACAAATTATAAACACTAGTAAAGCTGTGGGGACAAAAAAGGAGCACAAATATCATGCGAACAACTGGAAGGATTTCAACTTCATGTAAAGATGTATTTGCACTGCAAATCGACCTAATTGACAGATTTAACCTTTGAATACGGACGACGGCCATAGCCACGGTTTGGAAAAGACCACCTGGCTGGTTGATGTCTATAGGCGCATTCCTGCGCTTACTCAATCCATTCATTTTTTAACTGGGTTTCACACCACTCTGAACTTACCAGGGTAATTTATTAATACCCAGGTAGTTGTCATAACCCGGTTAGAAACTAACCCAGAGAATCGGTTTCACACTACAAAATTAACCCCGCAATTCTGCTTACCCGCTTCAACACGCACCCGGGTAACTTGTAGGCGCATTCACACTATGCAAATGTTAACCCGGAGAATGTGCATTCCCAACAAACATGACGGTACTGGGCCTATGCTTGCTACTTATTGGTTCGTTCCGGCAGTACCGTACAGTGTAAACGGTACAAGACCAGAAGTGGGCCAATCATGGCTTGATTACGGCAAAACGGTTTGAGAGAATGATTGCGCTATCCTATTCAGTGACACTTTTCTTCTGGTGACTTGTGTCACTTAATCCCGAACTCGTTTAGAGTCGATCTTAAAGGGTGGCTGCAATGAAATTGTACCAACAATTAAATTTTGTGATGTATAATTCTTTTACAATATAAGAAATGTGATTAAAATGTGTTTTCTGTGTTTCTGCCCATTTTTGGTGTTTAATTTTCCCGGAATAAAGTGCCCCACTTTCTCTATTGTTTCCGCGCCCCTAAATGCGTGACGTCATCTCGGGAACACAGAAACTCAGCAAGAGTAGTTTGATCAGTGTACGTTTGTGTACGTGTGGATGTATGCTGTGTTGAGGGAACCAGCCACGCGCGATTAAATAGCTTTGGATGAAGGGACCAGGGAAACATTTCTCGTCGCGTTAAAATCTTAAAACAGAATCTTTTGGATCTGAATCTGACAATCAAGTGTCGATTTTAGACTTGTTGATTCAGACACTTCTTTGGAACATTATTGGGGCGAGGAAGAGGAGGATCTTGGAGCTCTTCCGTACATGTATGAGCCAGAAGGTGAGAGTAACAGCGAAACTACTGAAGACTCCGAATCGGACTCCCGATGCGGAACGCGTAAAAGACTTGAAAACAACGATTGCTTGGCTAAATAACACTCTCCGAGTTTAAATACGACGGTATTTCAGTTCTACTGGAAAGAGGTGAAGACTGACACCATCCTTAGTGGTGTTGCTGAATCCAGCAGCAACACAACGACACGGTATTATCAACGAAAAACATTCGCAAAACACTGAAAGCTTTCCGCGACACAGCGCAAACACACGTGCATGTCAATGCAACGCACGCTCAGTGTACTATGGCCGACCATACCACAGACAGCCGGGTTCCCGGGATGACGTCACATCGGCGTTACCACTTGATGGGCGGGGCTGACCCCCTCCCGCATTAAAAAAATTATTTTCAAATGCTTACGCGAAATAAAAATATACAAACAACACACAGTTGTGTTTCAAAAACTTTATTTCATCGATATACACAATAAAGATTGCATTGCAGCCACCCTTTAAGTATGAGTTTTTGCTTGTTATGGCTGTGAAGCATGGTGGAAATGGACAGACATAAGGGAGCTGTGATCAGGTTAGGTTTGGTGGTTGGAGGTGCGAGTAGAGGATCGTAGTTCTCAGCTCCTCTTACGAGCAAGAGCATGCTTTTGTGCCTTGGCGTGTGTCACTCATCAGTTGCGTATTGGTGATTCAAAAATATGAATCGATGCCGCCTCGCAGGGTTTCTTATTGGCTGTTTCTCAATTAACTGTAACGTGACAAGAGTTTGGAAATGGAGCCATAAGCTGGCCGATAAAACACGACGAAGCGCACCCACCGACCCAGGTAGAAGAAAACTTGGTGAGTTTTCACACTATTGTTGGTAACCCGGAGAATCGACAATTGGATAATAAAATACATATAACACTCGTCAACATACTAGTAGAACAGCTAAATTTGGCGACCATTCTTAATTAAAATGCTTGGCGGCCATCTTGGAAAAAAATAGCAAATAAAAAGGCCCGCATTCTCTTCTTTTTGAAAAAACCCGGATGATCAACTGGTATTTTTACATTTACATTTACTTGGCCTTACAGTATTTTATAGCACGGTATAAAATACCAACCACCCAATCCATTTATTTCTGAAAATTACAGCAAAAGCAAATGTTGTATGTAAGATGTTTCCCAGGCAGAACCCACAGACATTAGAAATACTGACACTTACCAAAACACAGACGATTGCTACCATGCACCACTTGAAAAATATATCAGCTTTCCTCTCCCTAATGATGATATCAATGGCAATGGGGATTCTGCACAGTAAGGGAAAGGGAAAGGGTTTATGAATCTAAAATGACCACCCATATCATACGAATTGCTCTAAGACTGTGATATTCCAATAACCTGATTGTAACTATATTAACCCTAACCCCTTGGGTAACTTTACTAGAAAGTATCCTGAATCCGCCAAAATCCACCAATTTTGTCATGCACAAAAAGTTGGTTTTGGTGACTGCCCAATATGGAAGTATCCTGAATCCATAAAAATCCTGCAGTAATGCTAGGCTTACAATCCGCAATCCATCAAAATCCCTCAGGTTTCAATATGGAGGTATCCTGAATCCGCCGAAATCCTCCAAAACAGGAAGAGGATTTTGATGGATTTATGTACGTTAGGGTAAAAAAAAACCTAAACTGCTGCAAACTGCTAACTGACTGGATTGACCTGGGGCCAATTTCAAGGAGCAGCTAAGCACAGAAATTTGCTTAGCACCAAAAAGTTTTGCTTATTAATAAAAACAGGTTACCAGCCAGAACTCCATGTGATTTTCATGCTAAGCAAACAATAGCTGATATACCAATCACAAACAATATATATCACATGGAAATTTGGTTGGTAATCACGTGTTTACCGAGGAAAACATTTCATGCTAACAACATTTTTATGCTTAGCAGCTCCGTGCAATTGGCCCCTGAAATATACAAATCAACAAAATTAGCTGGTGTAACGTTTCGAACTTAAGCAAGTTCATTCTCTGGTCATTTGTCTTTGAGGAAGAACTTGCTTAAAGTTTAAGGCGTACTCGAAACAAAATTTGCTTTCTTTATCAGCCTGCCATTTACAAATGGGACTAAAAGTGTAACTGACTCAATCTTAACCCGCCAATGCCAAATGCAGTGGAGTCGTGGCTGCTCTATGGACCTTGACTTCTAGGGAAAATAGGCATGCTACCCACCCCCGGGACCTCATTGTACTTAATCGCCTTATTAAATCTTACTTTTATTCCCTTCTCAAATGCTGAGATATTGCCCTATGTTGGTGGTCTTCCAAATTGTTACTGTGTTTCTTCAGGGGGCACTAGTCAGAAGTCATAAACCGATATTGCCGTATAGCCAGGGACCACGAGCGACATTGTGGGGATCACTTAATGAGGACAGTGTTGTGTACATTTATTCTAATTTCAGGGGTGAGATTGGCCAAAAATGAAAATTCTATGAAATCCCCCCAAAATCCACGAAAAATCCACGAGGACCCCAGATCAACATATAGTGTATATTTGCCTAAAGGCACCCCCTTAAAATATCCGTTTTTATTGGTCTTCATCCACTTTTACAGGTAAAAACACCTTTAGGACAACACCTCAGGAATTCCAGATTGCAAAAGAGATTCTTTAACAATTCTGAAATCCCGACCAAAAAAATCCTAATATCAGAAAAAATCCTGACAAATCTCACCCCTGAAATTTATTCAAATTTACCTAGTTTCCCTTGTGGTTTATTTAATGAAATATTTTGTGCTGCATTTATTACTCACCCTAGGGCGCCAGCAAATGGCCATCCTACAAATGCACTGACAGCTGTTCCAATGATTGCCACCTGAAATGACACAAAAAACTTGGCTTTTCAAAATGGACGAAGAAAACTTGCGGGAGCGGGATTTGAACATGCGACCTCCGGAATACTGCACCGGTGCTCTACCAACTGAGCTATCTTGTCCTATGTTGGTGGTCTCCCAAACTGACAGTGTCTTTGTTCGTGTGGGGGAGGAGGGGGCTTGACACTAGTCAGAAGTCATAAACCCACAATACCATATACCTATGGATCATGCCCCAACTCGGCTGTGAATTCAGCACATCTGCCCCAACGTTGACAGCATATTCTCAAATCTACCTTTTGTAACAACACGTGGCTCACTACAGATTAAATCTTTCTGACAATTCATTCATGGGCAAGTTTGTATTGAAATTAAGTGGCATTTAATTGTTGTCCAGAGAGGTCATTTTTCTGAGCCGATGTACAGACGGTTTGCACTTAAGGGCACATTACCCATGATCATTTGTGGGCTGCCATCTAGAACTGACATGCCAGCTCTCAATTTCACAAATAATGTGCACCAAGGTTCAACATTTAGAGGATATAGCAGGCATTTATGTGCATTCACACAGCTTAATGTGGGAAACTGATAATATCAGGTTTTTTAAACAAAAATATATATATTTTTTTTATGTTTTTCATTTTTATTTAAATCACCATAGGTAAAGGGTTATAATAAGAGGTGGTAGGGTTAGAAACATCTTGAATTGTCAACCCTACCACCCTTATGGTTTTTCTTGGGCCCAGATCTAAATAGAGGATAATTCTTCAACAGATTCCAGAGAAATTATCCCAATTTTCAGACCAATAGACCCAGGCAAGGTAACTTCCATCGTTAGTGAGACCAACTCACTTCCCCCAACTATCTAGCAACCCACCCTATGCAATGGGATATGGAAAACTCCTACTTTGAGATACTGAGTCTCAGTAGTGCTGATAGTGGAACCACATTTAATCTATCTCACTTGAATTACGACCAGTTGACATCATAACAATGTGTGTTTGCACATTTTTTTCCATATTTATTCATAATCTGTAGCTATCCCGATCAGTGCATAAGCATTGGTCTCCCTCCGGTCCTAGCTTTTGAAATTGAGTAAATCAATGACCATAAAAAACTTACTGGATAGTTGCCTAGATACCATCCAGCCATAGATACCATCGTCATATACATCGAGAAACTACTAGGTAGAAAAGCTGGTGATTAGAACATAAAGGGGAAAAGAAGAATCAAACAGTGTCAATGTAATCAGCAGCATATTTTTTAAACAAATAGCGGGGGACAAAAGGAACAAAACAAGGCAGAAATAATTCTGAAATTGAAGCACGAAATGAAAAAAACAAAACAGCAAAATACAATCAAGACAGTTACAGATGGATACAATATTAGAATCATTATAGACTGGATTGGATGAATGTGGCCAAGAAGAACAACAAAAGCAAAACAGAAAGTACACACGTAAAACACACTAAAAACATGATTAAAATGTGGGAAAGGGAATTAGCCAGTTCGGTATTTCAACTGCGCATGTGCACAATGGCATTTTATCCCGAATGACCTGCATGACCTAACGCGCACGTGTGAACGCAAAAGGTAGTCGCACAACACGCACGTGTTAAATTCAATCAAAATGGACGTTCACACATGGCGTCAGCAATTTTATCCCGAATACCCTTTGACCTTTGAGATACCGAACTGGCTTTTTTATATACAGAAGGAAAATGAACTACTGTCATCCACTGTTATGTAGCTCCGTACGTACATACAAGCCTGGCAACTTAATAGAGAGAAGATGGGAAACCGGCACACATTATTTAAGATAAGGTAACCAATTTTTGAAAAAGTTTTGTTTTGGAAAAAGTTAGACAATATTTGAAAATATTCAGGCATGCAACTCTTCAATTGCAAAAAAAGAGGAAAACATCTTCACCAATTTGCGAGCGCGTAGCGCGAAACCCTTACTAGGTGCTCTTACTAGGTGCTCTTACTAGGTGCTCTTACTAGGTGCTCTTACTAGGTGCTCTTACTAGGTGCTCGTACTAGGTGCTCGTACTAGGTGCTCGTACTAGGTGCTCGTACTAGGTGCTCGTACTAGGTGCTCGTACTAGGTGCTCGTACTAGGTGCTCGTACTAGGTGCTCGTACTAGGTGCTCGTACTAGGTGCTCGTACTAGGTGCTCGTACTAGGTGCTCGTACTAGGTGCTCGTACTAGGTGCTCGTACTAGGTGCTCGTACTAGGTGCTCGTACTAGGTGCTCGTACTAGGTGCTCGTACTAGGTGCTCGTACTAGGTGCTCGTACTAGGTGCTCGTACTAGGTGCTCGTACTAGGTGCTCGTACTAGGTGCTCGTACTAGGTGCTCGTACTAGGTGCTCTTACTAGGTGCTCTTACTAGGTGCTCTTACTAGGTGCTCTTACTAGGTGCTCTTACTAGGTGCTCTTACTAGGTGCTCTTACTAGGTGCTCTTACTAGGTGCTCTTACTAGGTGCTCTTACTAGGTGCTCTTACTAGGTGCTCTTACTAGGTGCTCTTACTAGGTGCTCTTACTAGGTGCTCGTACTAGGTGCTCGTACTAGGTGCTCTTATTAGGTGCTCGTACAAGGTGCTCGTACAAGGTGCTCGTACTAGGTGCTCGTACTAGGTGCTCGTACTAGGTGCTCTTACTAGGTGCTCTTACTAGGTGCTCTTACTAGGTGCTCTTACTAGGTGCTCTTACTAGGTGCTCTTACTAGGTGCTCTGTGGTGCATTCTGAGCAGTTTTTGACCACTTGGATTGAAAGCTGAGTGAGAGATTTTAAACCTCATTTTGTGGCATGTTTTCTATTTAAAAATTACACAAAATGCTTCAAATTTGTTTTTGTTACCATTTATTCAGATGTAAAAATGGTTGTTACCTTGACATTCTCAACTAATGAATCCTTTTAGATGTTTTCAGCTTCTCTATGTGAGTAAGTCTGGCTTTCTTGGCGACCTTCGTCCACTTCCTTCTCCAACCAGTCCCATTTCCAAGCATTTTTTATGCCTTTATCAACAGTTTTGACATGCTCTTGTCCTTTTTCTCATTCGATGAGTGTCCTTCCTTTTAGAAGTCATTTGACACGTGAAATCGATATCCAAACACGTTTTTCCCAACGTTTTACCAGCGCGTGCAACATGTAGGTATAGTGTCCGTATCCCCACTGTACTTTATTGTATTCATTCACACGAGAAAAAAATGCGGAACCTGACTATAAGTCTGTAGTCGATAGAGGGGGCTATAGCGACTCGTTCATAAAACGGCAAGATTGTACAGGTACGCTACATAATGCGCATGGAGTCTGTTTTCTGCACCTTTCTATGCTATGTATGTATACAAAATACGGAGCCAGACGATGTGCACTAGCAATATCGCGATCGGCGAACGATTCCGCGGTCGCCACGGTGGGAAACGAGCCGCAACGTGGATATTGTTTTCCGTGGTCGGAATTTTTAAAAACGCGGAAATCCACGGATCCGTGGAAAAGTTGCATGCCTGAATATTAGAGATTTTTAAATTTCCAAACGCAAACACATGACTTTACACAATCCTATTTATTATCCGTCCTTAAATTTTATCATATGTAAAACTGTTAATTCTGCCTATGAGGTGCTACTGGCAGATTTCTTGGTAATAAACCAAGTTTTATTGCTTGTTCGATTGAATAACCCCAAACGTCCCAAATCCGCCAAAATCCAAAACCATGTGGTGTTGTATTTTGATGGGTTCAGGACTGCAGTACCTTGGCACTATTACTTTACATGGAGGTATGATAGCCCATTTGTCTAAATTCCAAAGAATGTGCCATAGGTATACTGTACAGCAGGTTTTCAAGCAGACCCAGGTGAAAAAGTAGGAGAATAGGAGGAGCAAACTAGGACTCTATGTCTCTTCGCTGAACAGAACATAGGGCTTTTCCGCATTATTTTTTTATGATGTCACTGCGATTTTTGCTTGCTTGTGACAAGTCTGCCTGCCCACCAGGCTTCATGACAATTGGACCTACCAATTTACATGTCTTACGAGAAATTATGCCTTTGATGACGTCATTATGATGGTGCACATATTTTGCATTTTAATATTACTGTAAAATCGTATGATGACGTCATCATGACGTCACCTCAATTTTCATCTATAACACGAGCTATACTACCAACATACCAGGTTTGAAGGCAATCGGACGTACCGTTCTCTAGATATGGGCCCTTGAATAATGCACCTTTAAGATGACGTCACATGACACGTGATGACGTCATCATGACGTCACGTTTCGGCATACATTTTCAGCTTAGGGTCTCTGTTTGTGTTAAGCCTGATTAAGATCTGAGGTTGTTTAGTGACCAAAGTGGCTCTTACAAAATTCGTGTACAAAGTCTATGGGATTTGGGATAGAACAAAAAAAATCATAGAAAATCAGCCGATGACGTCATCATGACGTCACCTCGGATTTTACATGCTAGTAGCACTATCTACCTGCCCACTAATTTTTATGACGATCGGACGTACCCTTATATGTGTTTCAAAAAAGCACATTTTTGATGACGTCATGATGACGTCACACATTTTCCCATTTATGTTAAAGAATATAGGAGCTAACAAAGCTATTGCAAAAAGAATTTTGAATTTAGCATGTTCTGTTGGTGAGATATGGCTTTAAGAAACTTTTAAGTTAAAAAACTTAACAATTACTATAAAATCGTATGATGACGTCATCTTGACGTCACCTCAATTTTCATCTATAACACGAGCTAGCCTACCAACATACCAGGTTTAAAGGAAATCGGACCTACCGTTCTCTAGATATAGGCCCTTGAAAAACGCATCTTTGAGATGACGTCACGTGACACGTGATGACGTCATCATGACGTCACTCTTCGACATACAATTTCAGCTTAGGGTCTATGTTTGAGGTAAGTTTGGTTAAGATTTGAGGTTTTTTAAGACCTAAAGTGCCGAGGACAAAATTCGTGTACAAAGTCTATGGGGTTTTGGTCAGAACTAAAAGAAGAAGAAAAAAAAAAAATCAGAACAAAAACAAGGCCTTTTCCGACTGGCAGTGTCGGAAAAGCCAAAAAAGAAAAAGGGACAAAAGTAGGACTTTCGAGGACTAAATCTGTATAAACGTATGACTTTTGCAGGCTTTCAGGAACAGTTTTTGTTGATACTCAGCCATGTCCACAGCATTACAAGCCTCATTTGGCATGTTCTGTACTCACAACACTCATGTTCCATCCTCAACTAAGCTCTTGAAACTTAAAGTCGGAGTACTCCTGAACCCAAGCCCTTTATTGTGTGATTTTCATATGACAGTGTGTATTACTGTTATGAAAAATATTCAATGAGATTTCGTTTTAGTTGTGGGACAAAAAAGTAGGAAAAAGTAGGACAAAATAGGAATTTCAAGAAAAAAAGTAGGAAAATTAGGAGCAAGGTAAAATAAACTAGGAAAAAGTAGGAAAAGTAGGGGCAAGGAAAAAAAGTAGGGGCAAGGAAAAAAAGTAGGAAAAAGTAGGAAAAGCAGGAATACTTGAAAACCTGTGTACAGTGTTGCATTTTGACAGATTCAGGACACTTCCCAGTAAAAGTGCCACAGGGGTAATAGGGTAAATTGATTGACTGATTCACATATGAAAAGAAGGTATATCTCACTTGACTGACTGACCTGCACTGGATATGAACATGCCTGCACTGAAGAGAGAGAAACAGAGTGTCAGACGCCCGACACTGGCACCAAAGTTCTTGCATACACCCCTTGAAAGGAGAGATCAATTGAAGGAGCACTGTAAAAAATCACTTCTCCTTATACGCTCATAATACACTCATAAACGACCAAATAAATTGATAGGCATGCACAACACTCAAAAAACAAGATCTTACACAACCTTATCAGCAAACCTCATGCATATCCAACCTACTGACCAACAAACAAACTAGCTGACTGACCTACCAATCAATAGACGGAATGATCAGTTAGATATGCCAACAAATACATATACACACTCACACCCAAACAGTGATGTTTTCCCTATACTAACGTATGTTCCTTTTATATAACCCAACCCCATAGACTAAGCACGTATTTTAACGTCCGAGGACTGATTTTAACAAAAGACCGACTCCCGAGGACAAGAAAGATTCCTTTGTATTTTCTTTCTCCTCTTGTCCTTGAATGTATACACAGTACATGTACAAGCACACAGACCCTTTTACGGATACTCCGGAAGCGTGTAGTGAAGGTATATGAAGCAGTGCACTGTGGGACAGTTTGCGCTAAATTTTGTACACAAAATCCCATAGGTGGGCTAATTGTGAAAGGGTCCATGGAAAGGCGTTTACACTGCATTTTTGTTTTAATACAATGTATGCAAAAATACAGCTACATACATGTATATACAATTCATTAATTATATATCTGGCATTGAGGGACAGCCTACTGAAGCCTTATGACTTTTGGGTCCTTTAGTACTTTTAGACGTAAGAGGAAAACCCCGGAGAACAATACGGGATAAAAACCACGGAATCAGGTAGGGACTGTAAACCAATCTATTTTGACCCAGGCGGGATTGGAACTAGGATCACAGCGGTGGAAGGCGAGGTAAGTACTGCAACGTCAACCTGTTCTCCTGTACAGTTGCTTTGAAAAAGGCAACCACGATGCTCTGATTGTTTTGTAATGGCATATGATAACTCACAAAAAAAATATGTGACCAGATCTCAACCCAACAAACTCAGTCAAAAGTCACCAGAGCTAATTTTGAGTAACAGGCTCTTAAAACAACTCAAAGACAATGAAAATAGCTGGACCTATTAACATTTTCACCTACATGTAATGTCTGTAGTCATCAGGATGTCAAACCAAGTGATAAGAACACATTATCTTTGTACATAAGAACACACGATCTTTGTAATGCACATGGAAAAATAAGTGGGAAAAAAAGTCCTTGCAATTTTCAGAAATGGGCGGATTTGGGGGTTAGTATTTTATAGGAAATATCGTTCCACTGACCTGTTCAAAGTTTTGCGTTGTTGGATGGCGGAAAAACATGAGAGAAAAACGGCGTTCTTTTTCAACCGTCGGGCGGATGATAGCCTTTAGTCAAGGCGCGCGTGGCTACCTGCGCGCGTGGCTACCTGGACGCGTGACGCTCCCCGGAAATGCCAGGTGTCCGGGGCGCGCCACTCATCCGGGTAGCCACGCGCACGTTGACTAAAGGCTACATTTGTTATAGAGGGCAATTTTCCAACGAATGCCGGCTGGCAATCGTTGGGAAAACGATACAAATTTCAACTTTGCTTGACAACGACAGCACACCTGGTGCCATCATTTCACAAGATGATTGAGACTACTATTAACTTACAGTCTAGTAAGGTATTTCGTAATAATTCAGTAAAAAAGAATTTGGAGGATTACCAATCATGTACACTACCTTTAAGACCTATTTTGTAGGATCCGGTCACACACACAAGATCAGCTAGGAAACGAGAAGCAATGGTGTCCCATGTTTCTTACCTGTAAAAATACAGCTCACATAATGCACAGCCTAGGCCAAGTAAGCAACGAGTGAAGTAGAAAACCAAGATCTACGGACAAACATATCGATTCATATTAAAATCAACAAAATTGGCTGGCCTAACATTACGAACTTAAGTTCTTTCTCAAAGGCAAATGATCATTTGGTTATTTGCCTTTGAAAAAGAACTTCCTTAAGTTCATAACATTACACCATTATGTATATTTCACGTCAATAAAGCCAGTTAGCAGTCATGAGAAGTTTAGAACCAGAATAATTTAACCAGTTCACGCCGGGAATATTTTTCACGAGCCTGGGTGCCAGATGGGTTCAGGCCTTTATCTGCGGGTAGCACACCCTGGCCTCGCTCACTGCGAGCCGGTCGCTGACAGATATTTCCGCTGGACCCTTGCCTCACTGAGTGCGTGTATACACGTCATCCGACGCGAACTGGTTAATAGCGATCTTCATGTCAATATGTTGGAATGACTGGTCATTAACACAGCAACAATTTCAGAAACAATAACTTCTTAAAGAGACAACCATTCTTACAATGCTCAAAAGCCATGATAGAAGCTTATTTAGAACCAGTTGTCATGCTAACTGATGTCATACTTTGTTACTCTACAACAATGCATAATGTACAGTGGTGTGCAAAATTATTCAAACACTTGACATATCTGAAGAAATTGATATTTAATGCCTTACAATGCCTGGTTTACATTTTTCACCTGTATTAAATAGAAAAGGTAATTGTGAGCATACATGTAGCTCACATTAGTATCTGCCAGTCCTGCCAGTCCTACCATCGTTTTTATCAAACTTGACTCTAATATTTGGTGTGTCCACCCTTGGCAGCAATCACTGCGGCACATCTTTCGGGCATAGTGTCCATATATTTCCTGAGAATGTCTACACTAATGCTGTTCCAAGTCTTCATTCCAGAGGGTTTCATTTGAATGTACATTGGTGTATTGATTGCCACTTCATCACAACCAACTAAAAGTACCTAAAATATGCCAAGTGTTCGAACAATTTTGCACACCACCGTAGACAGGAAAAGAGACTGGGAGAAGAACAAATGTCCGTGTTGATACCAACCTTATTGGCTGCTAGGAGATGGGAGTGGAGTTTGCCAGGCAATGCATGCAGGAAGAGATACGCGTAGGAACGGAGTGCATAGACTGGGGAATACTCCCAGGTTTGGAAGCCTCCTCCATAGATCAGGTGATGCGTCTGATAACACGGGAACAAATTCAAAATGAACTAGTCAGTTTTCCTTGTGGTTTGACAACAGAGTTGTTTTCGAGTCCCTGCAAGTCCTTTCACAAGTCCATGCAAGTCCCTGCAAGTCCATCACAAGCCCTCCTTTCCTAATTCCAATCACAAGCTATTCAAATGAGCTGTGACAAAGGCATTCCTTTGTCATTCATTGTTCGTCTAGTTACTTGTGACCGGCTTTATGAAAGAACTTCTGACTGGGCTTACGAAAGGACTTGTGAAAGGACTTGCAGGGACTTGAATACAACTCTGTTTGACAATATTAAAAATCCTGAATTTCAAATAGCTGTTCAACCTCAATCCTTTGAACTCATCCCAGAATGAATCTGGATGTCACTTCGATCCTCCTGAATCAACCAACTATTTTAAAGCCTCAATCCTCCTAAATCCTCAAAAACTGTCTGGTTGAGGCAGGTTAAAGAAAGTATACATCACTTGCTGTTGCTGTAATTTTCAGAAATACATGGATTTGGGGGTTAGTATTTTATAGGGTGCTAGCAAATACTATAACACCTGTTTAAAGTTTGGTGTGCATAGATGCTGGGAAAACCATAGTCTGCATAGAGAGGAAAAAATATGTTCTAGTAGTCTGGTTCCCTGACCATACAGAGCAATTTATAGACGTCAGGGAATTATCAGGTCGGGGAACTAGACTATTTCCAATGATTGTCAGCCGATAATCATTGGAAAAACGATATAAATTTCCACTTTTCTTGAAAATGACAGCACACCAGGTGCCATGATTTCACAGGATACTTGAGACTGCTATTTACTTTCAGTCTAGTACGGTATTTCGTAATAATTCAGTAGTTTAGTTTTTTGAAGTTTGCAAATGATGTATAGGCCTACTACCTTTTAAGGTTTTAAAAGCAAGCTCATTAGCCCTAAAAGTTACTATTCTGGATTTCTCTCAGACTGCTTGAAAGAGCTGAAGCAACTTTACTTACTGGTTCCCAATAGTTGAATGTCTCGTCACAGTCCGATATGTTGCTGAGGAGAGCAGCGCAGAAACGTGCCGAGATGAGAATCTTAAGTGCCGTCGATGCTTGGGGAGTCCAGCACTGAAGGCTGTCAGCATGCTCTGTAGCTGCTCTGGCATACCTGGCCACACTAATGTCAAAGCGATCAATGTTGAGAAACAATTCAAAGTTTCAGTCAGAAGATGGAATGTTTGCGTCGGGAGATGATGTACATTAAAACAGAGATGTTTTCTCTTTTGCCCTGTCCCGACGTAATATATGAAGCACTGTATACTCAGTGCTTTCCGAGAGCCTGTGTGAAAAAATTCACAGGTAAGCCCGAGTAAGCCTGTTAATTTTTTCACACAGGCTCTCGGAAAGCACTGAGTATACAGTGCTTCATATATTACGTCGGAACAGGGCAAAAGAGAAAACATCTCTGTTTTAATTTAATTCAAAGTTTGTTTTAAAATACTAAAAGTATAACGTTCAACCAGGTACTCAGATTCATATACGTATATGGTGAGCTGACACAAATAAAGTTATTTTGGAAGAAAAAACTATTTTTGAACTACCAAAATGGAGATTTTCTAGAAGTGTTTTACCTGCCAGACGCAGCACAGTGCATATGTTTGTGCCGACAGCTCCACTTTGCTAGACTCTGTACACTGTGACAAAGTATGTAATCTGATGCGTCTGGCAGGGTTCTAGCAAAAATGCCTTGGAGGGTTAAGGTAACTTGACTCTTATACACCTTTTTTTATAAATGTGGGATTGAAAATAATTAACAAATTTCATGTAACCATCGTTTAAATATTGTCAGATTGAAACCCTTTTGCCACCATCATTGCCGAATGCCGCAATTCAGGCATTATCCGCCATGAGCATGCACTGAATTTTACAACTTATAAATAGACCATGACGTAGGCATTTATTAATGGTGAATTTGTCAAAAGTTCCTTGGTATTTGTTTTTATTTATTTACCTTATAAATTCTAAGATCTGAACGACGACAAAATCAAAACTACAAAGACTTTTCACGTATAACATAACTTTCAAACATTTCCCAAAACTACAAACCAACTTAAAGGCCACTCCACCCCGAAAGAAACTTAGACAAGCCTACACACAACTGCATAATTACTTCCTATTCAACAACAAATTATTGAGAAATAATGGAATCGGCACATCGCCCTCCTGAAAAAGGACCCAGATATCTTTAAAATATAAACGCGGCGGCCGCAGTCGGCAGAAAAGCCTCTGTAGAACCGGCAGTGTTTAAAGCACACTCAACCACGATCACTGCATTCTGGACGTATTTTAATAACAATGGGATCTTTTCTTTATAGTCAGCTGCATTGATATGTAAAGGAGGCAGAAGAGCTCGACCGTTGGCTCGTAACTAAGGTTTGGAAAAACCGTGATCAATCCGGTCAAACCGCGGTTTCACCTTTTTCCGAAGCCGCCTTAATCTGGATGACTGCCATAGCTGTGGCTTGAAAAAGACCACCTGGCCGGTTGACATCTATAGGCGCATAACTGCGCATACTAAATCCATTCATTTTTCAACTATATTGTTCTTGAATGGGGGTTTAATGAATAGATGGAGCTTTTTCAAACAAAGCTTTCATTCACACAAAAGTCTCCATTTGCAATGAATAGGACCAGTCTATTCCGTGTGGTGCATATTGTTTGCATTTACACTCAGCTGCAGCAGCGCGATGTTCTCAACCATTGCCTGACCAATTCGGTATACGCGCAATCCGTAAAAACAGGCCTTGCATTTTGTGCATGCGCACACTTACAGCAAGCGACAAGGTATTGCTCCTCTTGTTTGTCGTTTCAAACTAATGGCAACAAAAAGGACTCGAGTCGGCGACTATATAGTCACGCACGTTACGTGCAGCAGAGATGATGCAACAATGCACATGATGCAGGTAAACTGTAATTTTTAAACTTCAATTTCTAGCATAGTCCTCCCGCCGCAGTTTCATGTGCTAGGACGCCATATCTTTGGCTCATGCTACCTTTTGAGTCCAAGGTACTCGGTCTAAACTATTTCCAGAACTGTAAGGTTTTCACAAACCTTAGGCCAAAAAACATAGTCGGTCTCTCGTGAGACCAAAGTTCCGGAATTGATGCAGAGATTTTTTTTTTTAAGGTTGAATTGTACAGACAAGGTGGGTACTATTTTGCTTGTTTGTGTCCTCATATGCCTTGGTGTCCTCCTCCATCATTTGCCTTGGTGCCCTCCCAATTCCTTGGTGTCCTCAATGTGCCTTGTGCCCTCCACATCTGCTTGGTGCCCCTCATTTGCCTACATGTACAATGTAGGTGCCCTCCTCGTTTGCCTATGTACCATAAATGCTTTCCTTCACATTTTCCATACAGCCAAGGCAACTTATATGACTTGGCCCTGCTACACATTTTTTTTTTTTTAAACAGACATAAATTAAAGACTGCCAATGGTCCAAGCCTGCAGCTTTTAGACATTGCTATATTTTTTGTGTAAATGTGAGTATGCTGCATTTATGTTTAGACCATAAAAAGCAATGTGGTTTTAATTGCTAGCTGGGACCAGAGGCATTTTTAAAATGATAAACACAAGCTTTTAATATTAAATTTAACATTTATTTACGAGGTTGAGCTGCCCACGGAAATTTGAGGCGGTGCGGCAATAGCTGTTGTAGCTACTGCGGAAAATTTGGAAAAATACAAAAGTTGACGTGCATGATCAAAATCGACGCGCGCTGACTAGAGACCGAACATGTATTGTTTTGGGCCTTACAGAGAGACACATTTAAACTGCTGCGGGAGAAATGGCAAGAGTTCCATATACGGACATCACGGAATCGCTACCAAACATAACAAATTTCACCTCACCTTGTGTCTTCATTGAAGATAAACCCATTCAGCTGGGAAAACTGAAATTCTCTAGGGAAGAAGTGGTTTTTAGGCGATATTTTGAGCGCACATATCGTTCGCACATTCAATCATGTAGACAGCTATTAAAAGTATCAGGAAGTGCACGATGTGCGCGTGGCAAGGCACTAACCAATAAGCAGTGTGATTTCATGCAATGAATAAACAACACTTTGGGTTTCTACCATTTTTTTAAGAAAGGGAGCAACATGTAGTATATGGAGGGACAATCCGTGACCGTCGGCCGAGTCCGCTCTCGCATGGGTTAGGGTTAGGGTTAGGGTTAGGAATAGAGTTAGGGTTAGGGTTAGGAATAGGGTTAGGAATAGAGTTAGGGTTAGGAATAGGGTTAGGAATAGAGTTAGGGTTAGGAATAGAGTTAGGGTTAGGAATAGAGTTAGGGATGTCGATTGCGCGCGCAACGGCCGCAAAGTGCTAGTTCGTAGTTGGGCCATGGTTGGGCGGGCAGCTTGCAATCACTCCACGCTCCTTGCAGAATTCAACAGTATGCTCCAACCTGTGTTACTTTGGAGTATTCCAAATTGTGTACCTCATAAATTAATTTTCCTAATTTAAATATTTCAGAAGCCAGATTGCGACATACACCGTAAGTATGACTAAAATGCTTTGAGTAACAAGCACTCGTGGCCGAGCGGGTAAGCATACCATGTATTAACCCACGTTCTCTTACAGGCTTGATTGCGATGGAGGTTCAAACCTCGGCAAGGAAATGGAAAAAGGAGCACATAGACAGTGACAGAAAGGCGGCGTGGTGGTGGTGGAACGGAGGACAGAGGAGTGTACAGGAGAGATGGTAGAGGCGAGAGATTTCTAGCAAATAATTTATTATTATTTTTTTTTATTTATTTAATAATTTTTTACTTTTCCTCGCTAAAATCTCCTCTAAAAAATAAAAGGTACCACTTTTTACACGTGTTGGAGTTTATAAAACTTAAAAATAGTGATGTCCGTATATGGAACTCTTTCCGACATCGTTTGTTATAGACAGAGGGCACCTTAACACCATTGACCAGTGGCCACTCCTTGGGATTTTTCCAAAGATCTTGGGAATTTTAGTTGAAAAATATGGATTGCACATCCACAAACTGCTTATTCCAGCACTCTGTAGACTGTTAAATGCATTTGTACAGTGTTTTCCATTGCCTTGGCTTGGGAATTCTTGGGAATTTTACTGGATGAATCTTGGGAATTTCAAATTTCTGTTGACAACAAACGATGTCAAACTCTGGAGTGGTAAAACCTGTGGTCTTGGTAAAAAAACTAATGGTATGCAATATTTTCATAAAATTACACCATTTCGAGTGACATTTCAAGAAATTGAACCTAAATCTACGGGTACATGGCCATGTCAAGATAATCAATAATGCATATGAAATATATAAATTTTGTGACAAGAGAGTTGGGGCTCCTGCAAAAAAAATGCAATTTAACTTTAAATGTGTCTCTCTGTAAAGTTTGTGAAAACCTTACAGTTCTGAAAGTAGGTCTAAACATGGTCTAAACTATCGCCCAGGAGGGAGCACACATCATGTCACAACACACATGACACACAGACTACGTACGTTACTTTATTACAAATTAAAATATTAGGCCTGCCTGCTTACCCGAGTCCGAAAACTGGGCAACAATATTTGCTTGAAAATCAACATACCTTTCACGCGTTTCAACCAATTTAATGTCCTTCTTTGATGTCAAGGGACGTCCTTTATAATTACTTCTGGCGCTTACTGATTTCATTTTGATTCAGCTCTAAACAATGCTATTTCGATTTTTTTGGGGTTCAAGTTCGTGAACGTGAACATGATGAAAAGAGCCACTGCCAACAACCAACTTCCTTCAAACTCTGGAGGGCGTTGTAGCTGCACGTTCACAATGCGTCGTCTGCTCGGAACTTTTATACTCTCTATTGCTAAAAGTGCACTGTTTTAAGGGCCAGAGGCACTCGGGCTACGTACTCAGCTTGGAAAGATTTTCTCTTTGTTACCCCCACCCCGAAAAATAAATGAGCTAGAAACAGAAAAATCTGACAAAATAATTACGAATTCGTGTTTAGAATGGTACAAACACATGACAGAACCTTTAAGTTGGAGACCTTTGACGGATTTTTTTTTGCAATATTGGAGAAGAAAGTTTGTGTTCACTGTGTTAGTTCTTGCATTGAGGAAGGAACATCCTCTCCTCCATGCTGAACGTGTTCACACACAAATTAATTTCTGCTCAGTGGCGGCGCTATGGGGGGGGGGGGGGGGTTCCCAAAGTTTTTCTCTTGCACCCCCCCCCCCCCCCCCCACCCGTTTACCCCCAAACACTTTATCTACAAAGAGATTATAGAATTCTGTTTATTTCCATCGCTATACAGATTCATAACTATAGTATTGAAAGTAGAGAGGGCAATTTTGGTTCTGTGTATTGAAAGACGTTATTCTGTCATGATAGTGGATTTACACCTGCTATTTCACTACTTTCCCCTTAGCTTTTGGAAATTATTTTGACTTCCCCCCAAAAATATTTCCTTTTGTCCCACTTCTCCCAAAAATGTGTAGAGTCTGGTGCCGCCACTGTTTCTGCCTCATTTTTCACAGATTTTGCTGAAATAAATCTTGAAATAACAGGTTGTGCCACATGTTTAGACAGAAGTTATCGAGGAGGGTTGGTTATTTTCCAAGATTTTGTTGTTCCTGACCCAGTTTGGTGGGGTATTAAAGTAAAATCTTGACCTCGGCTTCCTTCACCCCAAACCCCATTAACAGACAAAATTTACAAGACTGGAGTATTGGAGTATTCCAAAGTCAAGGTGTCATAATACAAGCAAGCTAGGCAGTCACCTGTGGGGCCAATTTCACGGCGATGCTAAGCACAAATATTTGCTTTGCAAGAAAAGTCTTCCTTGGTAATTATAAATACAGCATTACCAACAAAATGTTGATGTGAAGTGTATCGCTTATGACTGGCATTCAGCTGTTGTTTGCTTAGCATGAAAATCCTACGGCCTTTTGTCTGGTAACCTATTTTTAACTAAGCAAGACTTTTGGTGCTAAGCACATTTTTGTGCTAAGCAGCTCCGTGAAATTTGCCCGAGGGCCAATTTTATAAAGCTGTTAAGCACAAAAATTTGCTTAGCAAGCAAATGCATACTTGATAAAAACTGGATTACCAACCAGATTTCCATGTATTGTGTGGAATATTGCTTTTGACTGGCATTCAGCTGTTTGCTTAGCATGAAAATTACATGGATTTTTGGCTGGTAACCTGTTTTTACTATAAAGCAAGACATTTTCATGCTAAGCAAAGGTTTGTGCTTAACAGCTCTATGAAATTGGCCCCAGTGTCGTACTTCCAAGTACTGACAAGCATAACGCCGAGATTAGGGCAATTTTTTTTATGAAGTTGATTAAATTCTAACAAACTTCTAGAGCTGCAATGCCAGCACAGCAGAACTTTCCATTCAGAAGGACTTGTCACACAACCAAACAAAATATAAAAACCAATATAAAACTGAAACTACATCAAACATAAACCACTATTCAGCCACAAAAGAACGCAACGCCTATACAAAACAAAAACCATTCAGGACAAGAATACTTGCTATTTATATGACAGGTATGTTTTTATTATGATCAAATCAACAGGTGACGATCTGTATTGAGAAACTACAATTGTACACTATACGCACAGGTGATACCACTTGGAAAACATTCAATAATCGACAATATCACGAGTTGTGCTCTTAAAATTACATTATCTACATATCTGCAAAACAAAACAGTAGTCCCTCAATATCTGTTTTAACTTAAAATTATCCACGTTATCATACAATTGGCCTTATTCAAGAGTTTGTGTTATGTCTGGTTCCTGGCTGTAGAACATCAATACGTGGCACCAGCAAGTGAAATCAGACAAAAGTCAGAAATATATGTTGTAATAAAATATATGTTGTAAGATTTGTAACGTTTAAAGAATTCAAATAGAGACGTAAATCAAGCATTAGGCCCCAGTTTACACGATTTTGGAAGTACGCCAGACTAAAATGTTAAATTTTACACATTTAATGGTCTCAATACAAAAGCAAACCAGGTATTTTGAATTAAATATGATTTTTAAAGTACAGTATTTTGACAAAAACAGGAATCGTGATTTCTTTGGAGGATTTTTATGTAAATTGTAATTACTCAAATATAGGTCCGATTTTGTCAGATTTCCCTTGCGGACACCACATAATATGCATATTTAAACACAGGTGTACTATAATTGTACGCACACAAGCATTATAATTCCACATGTTGCGGGTATGTTCATACATGTATATATATGCGCATTCCAAAGGCAGACGCAAGAAACTGTGTTGTACTAGAATGTCATGGTATCTAATTTTTCAAATAAGCAGCGACAACCTTGCTTTCAAATCTCTCTCTCTCTTCATTTTTTAAAGGACCATAAACTAGCTTGAATGCATAACACAAGACCCCATTCACTGAGAAATGACAAATTTGATGTATGATTTGGGGTGGCGCCACAGGGCTGTGCATCCGAACCGGGTACCCGAGTACGCGACCGCTAATGTCAGGAACCGGTTCCAGATTATGGACTCGAGTACCCGTAACCAAATTAACATATTACTTAGTAATATTTCAGACAATGAAAAAGACAGCTTTTCAATGTCATTTGTGGGGGAATTTTCAAACTGAAAACCAGGGTACATGGGAAAAACAAAACAGATAAACGTTTATGACGCTTGCGAAAATGCAGTAAACATTTCCTGTTCACTGTT
This sequence comes from Hippasteria phrygiana, assembly GCA_037893225.1. Lineage (NCBI taxonomy): Eukaryota > Metazoa > Echinodermata > Asteroidea > Valvatida > Goniasteridae > Hippasteria > Hippasteria phrygiana. The sequence goes on along the minus strand of JAZGUH010000636.1, from coordinate 165,605 downwards.
TAACGTAATTTAAGGGATGATATAGTATTGGCTAAGCTGACATGATTGCAGTCAGTGTTCATACTTTGTGAATTTTGACATAAAACATGGAACAACAAACCTGTGAAAGTTTGAGCTCAATCTGTCATCCGCGTCACGAGAAAATAGTGACAAACCAGAACTGTTTTAACAGTGATTTTGTGCACGTTCATATGGGCCTATATCGATTGCTGAAATCAAAATCAGCTAGTGTTTTAAAGGACTTCGGACACAATTTTCTTGAAGATGACGACATTTCAGACAAATATTTCTCATCAGGATTGGTACTGGTATCAGCATAATAAGCAGTAAGCTTTCAGATTGAAACTAATCAAGTTGTTTTTTTGTTCATTACCAAAGATATATCAAACCTGTAATACAAACTGAAACAAATTGCGAATGCTAATCTGTTCAATAACTGAACCATGTGGTAAAAGCCCATTAAGCCAGTACACATTTTCATTATTTAAATGCCACAAAATGTATTTGACGACGGGGTACAGAATGTCTAAATCTTACAAATCATGAGGCCTCTACATAAATATTCACAGATATAAATATTCACAGGGAATTTGCCCCCAACGTTTCGTTTTTCTAAAAAAAATCCATCCTTTAAGCCACTTGCACCATTTACATAGCAAGTTATATTTATATCACCATATTATAATTTATAGGCACATTTTTCTTTATTCGAATAAACAGCTTACACATTAAGGGTACATTTAAGTAGAAAGCCCACAATGTTCACGTTCAATTTGAAAAAATGGGATTCAAGATTTAAAAAATCGACCGGTGAAATGGAAAAATTAAAATTGCTCAATAGTCGCTCAGTGTATTGTTGATTATTTCTTTGTGCTGTCTGGTAAAATACCATGCGGTGCATTTTAACAAAACAAATGCAATTAAAACATTTGGTACAAAATCTTTGTAATGATATTTACATGCGTTTGATCCAAATAACTTCTTTACACTTCTAGCATTTTATGACGTTTGATGAATTCCGACAAAACTTTCCGCTAAAAAGTCTGGCAATATTTCATATAAAAACCAATATCTTTCTCATTTAACAACAAGTGACAATCCCCAGCACACATATTGTAATACTGCCACCCTGTCAGTTTCTTCACTACAATAATTTATATCAGAACGTCCTTTTCGGGTTGACTACAAAAGCACCACTATCTCACTGACATGGTATGTGTCAATTTTCAAAAGCAACTTTAATTTTTTTTTAAAGCAATACAAAAACTGCCATCATCACATAAATAAATGACAAATAAAAAAATCTAACAATGAAGTCTATATTTAGGTTTCTTTCCAGTTACTGAGGTATATCTTTACACAGATTACATCTACCCTCGACTTTAATAATCTAATAAAAAAAGAAGTAAAAAACCAAATGAATGGAAACAATTAAGTAAAAATAAACTTAACTTACAAACAAACAAACAAACAAACAAACGACAAACACCCCAACAAACAAACAAACTTGACCTCAAAGGGTTATTTTGGGACATAGGAACACCAACGGGTACAGAATATAAAGTATATACAATAACCCCAGTGAGACAGAAATGTAAATAGCCATGTACATAACAGGTCCCGCTGTTACAACAAGCACACACAGTCACAGGATATCCTATACTTTAATTTGTCTTTGTTTTAAATCTGTAAAAGTGTATTCAAAAGAACTTCATGCCATTTTCTTTGATTCTAATTATCAGAATCAAATGGTACTATTGAATGAAAAGGGCTCACTCCAAACATGTCGGCCATATCATTTTCGTTTCACTCAAATAATGAATGTGACAACTTCGCATGTTCTGTATTCTTTTCTGGGTTGCAAAATGTTCGACGGTGGCACGAATGGCCTGGCAACATGAAGAGTCTGAAACCCCTACTAGATCAAGTAACTTTTTCAAAATTCACGGGAAAGTTTGGGTTAACACCCTTGTATTCCTACGGGCATTTAATACTAGTATTGATATATATATGGTGCTTTTAAAAAAGCATTTCACACGATATCACTCAGCCCCGATTGACAGGCTTATTCATTTCTTTGATTCCATCTCAATGGCCAGGCAGATTTGTAATCAAGTCATTACAAGTCAATTGCAAGTCAATTACAAGTCACATCTTCTGAAAATTAGGATAATATCTTTGGTATCTCTTGAAGATTTATCCTCTATTTAGATCTGAACCCAGGAAAACCGTAAGGGTGGTAGGGCTGGCAACCTAAAATGTGGTCAACCTCACCACCTCTGTTGTAGCCCTTTACCTAGAGTGGCTTTTAGCCTTGTATTGGGTAACTTCCATAAAAAAACACAAATCAATCACAGTCACATTACAAGTCACATCACAAGTCCAGTGTCCAGTCATGTCACAAGCTATTCAAATGTGGTGTCACTGTACATCCCCTGTACATGTAGCTTGTAACCTTACTTGTGATCCGACTTGTGATTGACTTGTGTCTAACATGCGATTGACTTGTGATTAGACCTGTGACTGGTTTGTATTCCTACGGGCATTTAATACTAGTATTGATATATATATGGTGCTTTTAAAAAAGCAATAGAAAGACTGGTTTGTGAGTTACTTGTGCTGACTTATGTCTAACATGTGAATGACTTGTGATTGGACTAGTAAATGACTGACTTGATTACAACTGTGCTTAATATAATGGCACTATTTGATCAAGCATTTTGGTTTTTAATTCCCACAAACTTACTACCTAAAGCAAATAAAGTGACCTTATAATTATTCATTTTATATAATACAATGAATGCCATATTTCATCCAGATTACTCAGAAAAGGGAATGGCCTCAAATAAAAAGAAAAAAAGAAAAAAGACATGAACAATAAAAATAAAAATGCATTTTTTGACACGTTGCCATAGAAAAAGCTACTTATATAAAAAGTAGGTAAATAAACAATACATGCAACATATTCAAGTTATAAAAAACACTTTCACACGCAGCAATCAACATTCTTCCCATTCAGCGAACATTTGGTTCGGTAAATATAAGTGAAATGTTCATTGAAGTAAAAAATATCTTAAAGCACATTTTCTAAGAACTAAGCAGATTATAAACTCATAGACAAACATACAATGTACACGCTGCATGCCAAGTAAAAAGTAATTGTGCCTGTCCGATGTTGCAAGGTAATCAATAAAAAATTCCAATTTGAACGCAATCAATAAATACCTTAAAAAAAAAACTATAAAAGAACCCTGTTCCAAGATTGCTTTTTTTGGTAATTAAACTGAAAACATCCCAGAATCCTTTAGAACCTCAAGGATGTTTAAAATCATATTCACAATTTTGCTTTGCGATATTTCTTCCTGCTGCATTAGAGAATATTACACACAGCGTTACACTATACGGGTACAGCTATACGTGGTTCTTGATGGGGGCCGGGCTCTCAAATTTTATTCTTGAAATTTTGTTTTACATTGTCTCAAAATTTCTCATTTAAAAATAAATTTAATTACCAGGTTCTCAATCGATTCCCTGATCACAAAGATTTTACCCCCCACCCCCCCCTAAAAAGAAGATATTGATCAAGAACCACTACAGTATTCTATTTGAATGATCAGCCTATCCTTAGATGACAGTAGAAAATCTAACCTTTTCAAATATTACCACTGGAATGATTGTATCGACAGTTTACTTGGTGTTTTTTACAACGCTCCTTCTGATTGGATAAAGAGTGACCTCTTGTCTTAGCAACTTTTGCAATGAACTCTTTTTTTTTACATATGTGCACAGCTGACATAAGATGTGATTAGTATTTACAGGACTCCTGCAGCAAAACTTCAGGAAAAAGTTGGGGAATGGGGGAAACTGAAACAAATGCATGAAACATTCAGAGGCATTTCATTTGAATGGTGTTGCTGAAAAATGCTTCATTTTCTACCAAAAGATACGGTTAAAAAATTGCAAAAGATAGGTTCCTTAGAATGAAAAGAAAGCTGTTCCGGGTTGCAGAGGTAAAAAAAAAAAAAAAAAATTTAAGGACCCAAAAAAATCTTCCGGAAATCTGGAAGACATCTCACCAAAAATCCTGAAATCCGGAGAAATCTGGAGAAATCCGGAGAAATCTGGAGAAATCTGGAGAAATCTGGAGAAATCTCACCTCTGTTGACAACATCTGGTTTTTAACATCAAATTTCTCTCTGCTGTACAATGTCAACGTATTTAGCATTTAGATTGGTTGTTAATATCTATACTACTCAAACAAATTAAAGGATCAAACTTAATTATTAATTTTGTGTTAACCCCTCCAGTCAATTTGACTTTGAAACACCCGACTGAGCAATTGCATCATCTCACATTCTGTGGTGCTTAACCAAGCATGGACATGCGCTGCAGTGTACAATGAGTAAAATCAACTTTAGTACACACCTGACTGAGATTTTCAAAGGCAAATGTCTGATCCATTAATTCTTTTTAGTATATAATTAGGTGATCTATACATGTGAACCCTTTTACCTCGACTGTGATTTTTAAAGTTCAAATTCTTGATGCTTAACCCACCTATGTACAGTGCAGTTGCTATAGAATTGTCAGACCTCTCAAAACCTTTCAAGTTTGCTGGACTGAAGGGTTTTGAAAGGTGAGAAAACTGTCTGATAAAAGGGACCTATGAAAGGTTTCGAAAGGTGAAACAACTCTCTGAACAAACTGGTGTGAGGTATATATCAAGGGGGAAATTATACTGGCAAATGTACTGGGGAATAACTCTACCTTTCAAAAGGTTTTGAAAGGTCCAACCATTTATGCATAGCAACTGTACTGATATTTGGTTGAGCAATAGCTCCACCTTTCAATTCCTTTCGAAAGGTTTTGGAGGGTCTGGCCATTTTCTGATAGACTTCCCATACCTTTATCATAGGGGTATACCATAGCCCAATTTGTCTACGTTTCAATAACTTTCAAAGGGTATTGAAAGGTGTGGTAGTGCAGTAGCAACAAATTCTGGAGTGTTTGAAAAGGTTCATAATTATTTTTCCGCCATCTTGCCAGTAAGTAGATTTTGAAAGGTCAAACCATTAATTAATGGAAGGGACCTTTTAGTCAAACAATATAACTTTTCACTTAAAATCACACTGGTTGTCATAAACATGGCTGAATAACACAGGTAAAAAATGAAGTCTTTTGTCAATTTTGAACAAAGATGATTCCTGGAAGAAACTGTACAAAAAAGTATCGGTAATAAAACTAAAATTTATGGAATCATCACTTTACAAAACTAAACCACAAGAGACTTGCTGCAGTCACTGCAGAGCGTGAAGCATGACCATGTGACCATTCGTCACCTGACTGGTCACATGCGTGTTTCCTCCGACTTGATGCTGTGCGCTCCCAGGGACTCTCTGCTCCGTGACTTGCCCTTCACATTCCCAGCAAACTGATAATCAGCTGGCATTTCCGCATTCTCCTGGGATATGTTCGGCGAGATCTGGCCCATGAGCGCGATCGTTTCTCCGTCCTCCATGTGTACCGAGTCATGCTTGTCATTGTGCAAGTGTTCTAAGCCGTTCAGGTGGATCTCGGGAATGACGGTGGTGTCGGGCACAGTGCTGGGCGTGCCGTTACCAACGTGCGCCTCCGAGTCCAAACTACCATCCATTGGCATGCTGTCGCCTACGTCCAAATTGATCTCCGCCAAGTCGTAGACCTCCGGTGCAGGCGAGTCGGGCGAGTCGTTTGGCGGCGTCACCTCCAGCGCGTTGGCGTTGGTGATGCTCAAGTTTGTGGGCTTACGCTTCTCAGACTTGGTTCGTCGGTGCCAGAACTTGGAGGGTCGCTGGTTGCGTTGTGTGCCCGTGCTGGCCAGCGTCTGGCTGCGAGCCCGGTACCAGTTGTCGCTGTCCAGGGAGCTGTTGCGGGCCGAATCGGACATCTGCCGCAGGTTGCTGTCGGGCAGTGCCGTCAGGTAGCGCATCTTGAGCCAGTCTTTGTTGTTGGAGGAGTCATGGCGGTTCAGCGACTGCACCTTGAGGCTTTTCATCTGCTGTTCAGCCGTGTACACACTTGCAAGGGCATGGTACAGGAAGTGGTATTCATCCTGGAAAAAAACCGAAATAAACTATGAACTGAAAGGAACTCATACAGTAATTGCTAAGTCCATATTTTTGGGTTACAGTCTATACAAGGTACAATAGCATTAACCCAAATGAGATTTAAAGGTTACGATATTAATGTGAACTCACATGGGGCTGCTAACCAAATACATCTGCTTAGCACGGAAAAGGTTACCAGCCAAAATGCTGTGTGATACAAATACCTGTAACTGGTTTTCAGCTGATTTTGGCTCAGCAAGTAAATACGAAAAATATTGTTTTCTGCTTAGCGGCTCCATGAAATCAGGCCATGGTGGCCATGCTCCGGTACGACCTCATAATTATGGTATAAGTCAAGACTATAAGTTCCTTTGCATAAGTCAGATGCTAACTTCAATGAGCTGCTAACATTTGTGTCAAGGTGGAATTTGCGTTTTTGGAATTGGAATTTTTTGCCATTTTCCGACTATAAAATTTAATTTGAGTCGAATTTTGTCTTGCTTTTGTTGTTGGCAGGGGTCTGGATATGCATGTTTATGTATTTCCATGAGAGCCCCTGTTCAACAATAAATTTAGCCCTAACACCGTAGGCATTTTTACTAGGAAGCGTCTTTAACCTGTCAAAATCCAACACTGTGCAGTAAACCTAGCTATGGCACATTCTTTGCACTTAGAAAATTGGGGCATCATAGCTTTATGTAAAGTAATGGTGCCAAGGCCCTACAGTCCTGAACCCATTAAAATTCAACACATCCTGCTGTTGGAGTTTGTAAGGCTTGGGGTAGTTAGGGTTAATGGCTAAAGATGAAACTCCATGAAACTGACCCATAGAGCAAAGCAAGAAATGCAGTGCCCCTCTTTGCAGAAACAACTGTACCACTATCCACTCCAAAGGTATAATTCTGATGTCTTCCCAAAGTGAAAGAGGTACCGTGATAATCCATCCAAAAATTTGAATACACCGAGTCTGAGGAAGCAACCCTTACCTTGGAAGCAAACATTCCAGGCCTCTTGTTAGCATAGAGCTTCACCGCCTTGTAGACGTCCACGCTGTTCTCTACTGTCATCTGTTGATGTAAGGTGAAGAGTACACAGAACGTGCCTGCCTGCCGTCCACCAAACCTACAGACAAGACCAGAGGGGTTAATTGTATGGAGCCCCTAAGCACAACAATTTGCTTTACACAACAATAGTAAAAAGCAGGTTACCAGCTAAAACTCCATGTGATTTTCATACCAAGCAAACAGCAGCTGAATACCAGTCACAAGCAATATAAATCACACGAACATTTGGTTGGCAATCCTGTTTTTACCTAAGAAAAAAATGTTATACTAAGCAAATTTTGTTTTGCTTAGCAGATCCATGAAATTGGCCTCAGAGGAAATTCATAAATTGTGTGCATTCAAAGGAAAGGATATGAGTCTTAGCGCAGAAAGTGAAGCAAACCTATGAAGTGAGCATCAGCAGCTGATATTACGAAACCTTGCGCAAATGCCCAACTCCACTTATGTCACATTTTATTGCATAAGTTGCACAACATCTGACATTTTCAAAATTGATTCCATGCAAATTAAGCAGTGCATAGGTCGCTGACAATTTTAATTTTCAGGTGGCATAAGTTGTCCGCAGAAACACTGAAATGACAACTGAACAAGGTGAGTGTGAGCATGATAGAGCCATTGGCTGCTCAAGTCATGTTCAGAGGGGTTTTTGAAATTTGCCCAGAAAGGTGATTCCCAAAATGTTTTGCCTGTGGAAATGGGGGGTGCCATTTAACCTCTTTGTTTTGTTCTTACCCATAGGCAAAATAAGACCTGTAGGGTTTCTGCTTTTCTGGTTTGCAACTTTAGGCTTAGATCCCCCCAGATCCGCGCTTGAGGGAAAAAAAGGCCAGCGAGATATTTGAATATCATGTATCCAAATGAACGGGTTCAAAAATTGTTACTTTTTGTGCCGTTTTTTTGGACATATATCTGCGTGCTACGCGGGAAAATTAATGTGAAATGGCAGTGTATTAAATCCGCAGCCTGAACAGTTGAAACTGATTGCAGACACCGGGAAGAAAACCTTCAACCAATGGGAAAATGTGTTACATGCTATGTAGAGACTGCTGGCCAATCAAAGTAAGCGTTGTATGAACTGTGGCTGTGGGGAATACCTATCGTGCACAGTGATTGGTCCGACCATGTCCTTGTTGACCAAAGCAAGCATCTTGCTCCGCTCCTCCAGCGCGTAGATGAGGTCAAAGGCCGTGTGGAGCGGGGAACAGCTGTCCGGCCAATAGCTGCAGTGGTACTGCTTGACCGTTAACTGGTCATCGTCCTGGGGAATAAAACAATGCAACAAATATTACACGGTTTAACCAGTTCGCGTCGGAGGACGAGTTAACACGCACTGGCTGTTTATATACACGGGCACGGCTGACGGGTTAAAACGTCAAGCTTGCCTCGACTCACCTCCGGGTGACGTCTCAACACACTAATCCCTGATTTGTTTTGTACACACACACAAAGTCCTAGAAGTCTGTGGAGGCGGACCATGTGTTGAACTTGAACTTGGCCGCTGTGCACGGCCTGTTGTTCTTCAATTTAGCGCTCCAGTGGGCACACCGGAGTATTGAAATATATGAGGTTTCGGCAAGAAATATCGTACAAATACTGTTGAAATGACTCTTGCAAATCAGTATTTGTGGCGTTTGGCTGTATATCAGAAGTTGGCTGCTATATTTTGATTTTTTCGGCAAAAATAATCCGGGCGCGAACTGGTTAATGAGAGGAAGTTAGTGCCCACTTTAGGAGTGTCTAGAACTCAGGACGATTGCGACGCTCCACCAGCACAGAACTCTCAAATACTCTTTGTAGATGCATGATATGCACACTTATTTGTGTTGCATGAACTATTTTGTTACTTCCAGCTCCAAGGCTAGATTAATTACTTAATTAATTAATTAATTACTTAATTAATTAATTAATTAATTACTTGAATAATTTATGTGTCCTGTAAACATTTCTTTGTATTTAAATTTTTTTTCAAGCAAGTTCGCCCCAAACAAGGCAAAAAGAATCAAAGAAACAAGAGGTAGGAATTAATATTCCTTTTAAAGAAGGAAAGATCGTAGGATGAAGGGAAATGTGCACCAGGCAAAGAATTCCATAGAGATACAGAACGAGAGTGAAAACAAGTGTGCCTTTGCCATGGATAATATGAATTTTTTCTTTTTTAATCTTGTGCTTTTCAAGTTTGTGCATCAATCGTGGGGGAAAATATTTAGGCAATGCATTTCCAAAGAGGTGGTCTGTCGTTGTTGCTTTATTGCCTAAGTGGAATTTGGCATTTCTATAACCTTTGTGGCGATTTTTGTGTTTCACTTTTTTTTACTTTGGTATGCTTCTATTCCTTTTTAATTGTTTTCAAAGGGAACAAAGAAACTGGCAGGAGCGGGATTCCAACCTGCGACCTCCGGGTTACTGTACCAGCGCTCTACCAACTGAGCTATCTTGCCCTATGTTGGCGGTCTCCCAAATTGTCAGTATCTTTGTTCGGGTGGGCGCTAGTCAGAAGTTCTTTTTAATTGTACCATACATGTATTGTGGCCTTTTGGCCATGAAATGTGTAAAAAAAAATCAAATCTAATCAGAGTTTTGATCTTGGTTGAATCCAATCTCTAGTTTAATCGTTATTCATGCTGCAATGACGTAACACTAACAAAGAAACATTTGCACAAATAGTTTACAGTTAACAACATAACCTGAGCTGCTTTGAAAATGCATATATTAAATCCCAGAACATTTTTCATTTTTCATGGTGGAGGGAGCGAGGGACTTTCAACTACGACCCAGTAAATCACACATATTCCACCATCCCTTCAAGCATGAATTCACCCCCTGGGAAATGTTGCTCATAATTTCAGAAGATGACACACTACTTCCGTAGGGAAAGGCAGCGGCAAGTCGTACCAAAGGTGAAGCCCAGGGAAATCACTTGTCAAGATTGAAATTGAACTTCCTATTTTTATAAGGGTGGAGGGTGGTGTGGGGGATGGATGGTTGTGAGGGCTGGGGGTGGATGGGACTGGGAGATAGAGGGGTCTGGGCGGGCGGCTGGGCGGGAGGCTGGGCGGGAGGCTGGGCGGGAGGCTGGGCGGGAGGCTGGGCGGGAGGCTGGGCGGGAGGCTGGGCGGGAGGCTGGGCGGGAGGCTGGGCGGGAGGCTGGGCGGGAGGCTGGGCGGGAGGCTGGGCGGGAGGCTGGGCGGGGGGCTGGGCGGGGGGCTGGGCGGGGGGCTGGGCGGGGGGCTGGGCGGGGGGCTGGGCGGGGGGCTGGGCGGGGGGCTGGGCGGGGGGCTGGGCGGGGGGCTGGGCGGGGGGCTGGGCGGGGGGCTGGGCGGGGGGCTGGGCGGGGGGCTGGGCGGGGGGCTGGGCGGGGGGCTGGGCGGGGGGCTGGGCGGGGGGCTGGGCGGGGGGCTGGGCGGGGGGCTGGGCGGGGGGCTGGGCGGGGGGCTGGGCGGGGGGCTGGGCGGGGGGCTGGGCGGGGGGCTGGGCGGGGGGCTGGGCGGGGGGCTGGGCGGGGGGCTGGGCGGGGGGCTGGGCGGGAGGCTGGGCGGGAGGCTGGGCGGGAGGCTGGGCGGGGGACTGGGCGGGGGACTGGGCGGGGGACTGGGCGGGGGACTGGGCGGGGGACTGGGCGGGGGACTGGGCGGGGGACTGGGCGGGGGACTGGGCGGGGGACTGGGCGGGGGACTGGGCGGGGGACTGGGCGGGGGACTGGGCGGGGGACTGGGAGAGTTGTTTTCATTTTTACCTGCGAGCAGCAGAGCAGAAACTCCCTGGTGATGTACGACATATTGGAATGTTCTTCTTCGCACAGGGTGACCTTGATGGTGCCAAAGGTCAGCGATTCATCCTTATTGGTCGGCCAGTAGATAGGGCTGTCATCCTGGGAACAAGAATTAAACACAGCCATCGTTATTACAGTCAAACCTACATGTAGTGGCTGTGGCCACCTTGATAAAGATACTTTGAAGCTGTACTAGGTGAAGTCATCATCAGTGGGTGTGTGACTGAAGAACAATCTCAATTATCTGACAATGTCAGTGTGTGTCCGTTCCATATACGTCTCCTACACATGTCTATAAACATCCAGAACTGTCAATCAATAGATTGTTGCTTTGTTTGTGTACATAGGTTACAAATACCCAAAGTGTGTTCCAAATGGGCTGTCCGTTTAGTTCAATAATGTTGAAAATCAGAACAAATACAGATATGCAGATAGCTGTACCAAGGTCATCGTAAATTTCAAGCTGTCTATAGGTTTGTGCACAGATATGGATGTACCAAGCTGGCTTTACCTTGAGTTAGCACTCTCGCAATTTAAAGTTCTTGTCACACGAGGCAATTTTTACAAGCAACTTTAAGGCAGCTAACAGCACCGCAGACTACAGCAATGCTTGGGTAGCACAAAGGACATTATTCTGGCAGTGAAGTGACTTTCATCAGAAAATTGTAAAAAAAAATTCTTCTTGGAGGTTGCCTGTAAATTGCCTCGTGTGACACGGCCCTAATATAGCTCTATGGGTTTACCTCATCCTTGTCTGTAAGCATGACAATGGTCGTGGAGTTGCACTCCCAAAGCATGCGCCAAAACTCTGTCATAGTATCAGTCATTGGGTACTGGGTTACTATAAACTCCTTGTTCCGACGATAACCCTGTCAGACAATAATATTGATAAGAGTATAATAGAAATCAATTTTATTGCGATAATGAAGGCGATGCAAATGAAATAAAAATGTACAGAAAGGAGAAAAACCAACAAGGGGGGAAAAAAGGGCTAAGCTAATTCAAAGAACACATGGGTTTGGCATAATTTGTTATCACTTCAGTGGGAATACAAATGGTTCAAAAACAATACAAACAAAGATGAGACAATCTAGAGTTGTATGCAGTAAGCACTGTGGTTGATGGAATGCACTCAAAGGCAGACATCAAGAGCTATGCGATACATACTATGAATTCTTATCCCGACTCTTGGAAATGGGCGGTACAGCACTATATAAAGGGGAGGGGCCGGGATTGCATAAGGGGACATACTCTCAACATCTAAAGACAATATAAACATTTTATTATTGTTGTCAGGCCGAATTAAAAATAATACCCTGCTAGGCTTGGCCGATATTTTTGGAGTGGACTCTTGACTCCAAGAAGGAATCTCGATTCCATATGGAATACATCATCCAAGTATATGTTACAGCAGCCCCTATACATGTACATTGGGCTTTATATGCGGATAGGCAGTGCAGCCTCTACTGATTTGGTTCAGACAAACAAGCTGGTTTGCCAAATGTCACACGTGGTCTTTTTAGGGAATCTGCGATCTTTAATGGAGTCGGCAATTTTCAGAATTGTTTGGTGGTACGTGGAAATGTCTGCAAGGAAGCAAGATTTGGCTACTTTTGGGAGTCAACTCCTCAAAAAGAAATGGAATTGCGATTCAGATTCAGATGTTGGAGTCAAATAGAGTCGATTCCATGGAATCACCCAAAGCCATGTTTTAAATTCAATTGGACTTATTTTTGTCAATCTACCATGACTTTTCTGTAGAATGACAAAATTAAGTCTAATGGAGACACGCGGTAAACTTACGTCGCTGTCAACTTACCGCGATCTTGATGTAAAACAACAGGCCAAAAGCATTCGCGGAAGATATCTGCGCGGCTATATGGAAACAGCCCCTGACTAGACTGTACATGTAGAACTACCGCGACCACGTGGAAAATCATTGTGTAAACAATGCGACTTCCTGTATTACGTCAACTACAGAACGATTATCGCTCGTGTGTACACGAAAATGGTGGTATGGTTTTCTGTCTCTTTGTGATTACATGCAGTTGCGCAAGCGCTTTGCAGCAGAGCGAACCGACAGACGACCCTGTACTTGCATACAACAACTACGTTTTTCGTCCGTTCGCTGCTTGAAACATGCCAGATATGAGCGATTTTAGCATGCGAAAAATTGCGCTAGGTTACCGCATCTATCCCGTTTAGGTCAAAGGTGATTGTGCACAGTGCCCGCAACGTGTGACATTCTGCCAGCCTCACAAGGCAAATAAACGTCGCAGTTATATAAGTCCAAATGGGAACGCATGGTAGAATTATGGAAAGGCATATCGCGGTAAGTTTACGCGAGGCCGCGGAAGAAAAAGTCCAATGGAAACACGGCTCAAGACTAATACCCACTCTTTTTCCATTCCCATCCATCCACAAAATGTCCTCCATGCATCTGTTGAACATCAAAATCTTATCTATTACACTTAGTAAAGACAGCGTCTTGACTGAAATTTAATCCCAACATTGCAAGTACGTGCGTTTCTCTCAAGGCCATTCCAATAAGCTTGTAAAATAAAAACAAAAACCAGAAGACACACATATGCAACTCTTCCAATGCAAAAAAGAGAGAGAAATGTCTGTACCAAACTACGAGCACGTAGTGCGAAGCCAATATGGTGTGGGGTCAGGGCCTGCCTCAGGGCTCATAAAAAATGTGACCGCTTGGATTGAAAGCTGGATGACAGATTTTAAGCTTTTTCATGACACATTTTTCATTAAAAACTTTAACAAAACGTTTCAAGTTTGTGGTCCTTTTTACCTTTTATTCTCAAGTATAAAAAATAGTTGTTCCCTTGATCTCTCTAACTAAATGAATCCTTCTAGATGTTTTCATGCCCTTATAAACAGTTTTTACATGCTCTTGTGCCTTTTCTCATTTGAAAAAGAAAGTAAAAGAAAGGAATGGCTTCAAGCAGTGGCACAAAAATTCCCAAAAGTGCCCCAAATCATGTTCAAATCTTGAACAAAATAAGAAAGGGGGGAGGGGGTTGGTAGGGGCAAAGACTCTTTCTGATGTTGGTAGCATAATTTCATTTTTTGTACATGAATTATATTATCAGAAAACTTTTCATCAGTTTTCTTTTGTATTTTAATGTTAAATCAATGTGCAATTTTGTAAGTTAATTTTTGTAAATTTGCTGGGCATCAGTGGAAAACAGTACAATGTACTGAGCTGATTTTACCCTGGATAAACAAGAATCAATAAATAAATAAATTCCGATAATCTGCACACTGCAGGTCAAAGGAAAATAAAACAAATTGACAATCTCTTGGGGCTTCAAACACTTTCCCCTCCCAGCCTCGATGTGCCACTGACACCGAGACAACACAATCCCACAAGGGTTTGGTTCCTACCTGCAGGAAGGACGCATTGATGTAGTCTGAACTCTCCTGCCCGGCTACCCCCGAGATGGACACCCGGTTCCTCTCGATGGGAAGCAACCTGCTACGGTTCTTACTACGGTTCAGGACATGGCGGGCCTTGGAGAACTCGTACTCACGGATCTTCTGAGTCACAATGAACTGAGAGAGAAAAAATATTGTTGACACGTTTGATCAAAGGAAAAACGAAAAGAACTTACACTCAAATTTGGCCAGTATTAGAAAAAAATATATTTCTGTTCTTTCTGAATAACTATGATAACATTAAAATTATATAAGTAATTAAATTATTCACCGTCGCAGATTCAACTCATGCTCTTGTAAATTTCCTTTGTTTATTCCAAAAATAAAGAACAGTTGTCATAAAAATAGTAACATCTACTGTAACTTAATTTCAAAGCCAAAAAGTTAGTTGCAGTCTTCCCAAATCCTCAAAAAATCCTCTTTGCTAAATGGAGGAATTTGGAGGATTGAAAGTCTTTGGAAGTCAAAGCATTGGAGGATTTTGCAGGATTCAGGGCATGAGAGGATTTTGCCTCTGGAGGAAAATGGAGGATCCAGGTCATCAGGCCTAATCTGGTGCTGAATGATTTCGGAGGATTGAGGTTACTGGATTTTATAGGCAGAAGTATCCAGTAACAAACATTAAAGGATTTTGTAATTGGAGGATATTGGAGGATTCGGGTTACATGTAGGAAAAAAGTAGAGAGTTAGGGTTAATGTATTATAGGGAAAATGGCAAAATTCTAAATTCGAAATTTTAAATATATTTTTAAGAAAAAATAAATTAAATTGACCTTTTTGAAAGTGTTCAAAAAGGCTCACAACTTCAAATAAATTTCTTAACTATTCTAAATCATGTTCTCACAAATTAGTTACCATCCAAATATAACTGTAAACCCCACCCCCATCACGACCTCAAACGTCTGGTCTACAACCACACCTTGATGACAATTAGCTCATCTTCAGGACAATTTTTTATTTCATTTTCACACAGTGAGCAGCACCAGACTATGAAAATGTCAGCAACAGTTGCCATGGCAATTTGAATCAACATGGAGTTCATCCAGCTTGTGGTGGTAATGAAGTGCTTCAAATAAAGCAGTCAAGCATTTAACCGGTCCCATGTGTGTATTGTGACCACTTCAAGGTGATCTACATGTGGTGATATTGTTTACATCTAGCGCTATCTAGTCATGTAGATCAAACAGGGGTACATCCCACAGCCTCGAAAATTATTAGCTTTTGTTGTAGCTACCATTGAAAAGCTGTCAACTGTAAAGTGGTTGTAAAATACATTTTAAAAAATCAATATGATGCTAGGGTGTCTCACTTCAACACTGCCAAATATCAGACGGTATATTCATTTCGTACTTGGAGGATGGATGCCTAGGTGGGAAGTTTCAAGATGAAGCCGAAAAATTTCACCCTTTACTTGCTGTGCCTTGGTCTGGTTATAAACCAGTCCTCTAGCAATGACAGGTGCGTTACCTCCATGGGAGGGATCTGCCCCAAGGATTGGATCCAGTGGCGTAGCAGTTGCTACCGATTCATTGGCAAAATGAACTGGTTTCAGGCCAGAGAGGAGTGCATCAAGATGGGCGGTGCGCTGGTTGCTCCAAGATCCCAGGAGGAAACTGATTTCCTTCTGACATTGAGGTAGAAAAACTTCTGGATCAACTGCCACGATTCAGATCGGGAAGGTTTGTCCAAGTTTTATACTCATTAAAGGGAACGAACCCCCTTTAAACCTCACAATAAATCTTCACGCACAAAAACATCGGCCCTGATGGTTTTGTGCATCAATGGAAGAACCAATCAGAGCAAGAGTAACACGGCAACTCGAGCCAGTTAACCAATGAAAACACGGATGCTAAATTATAAAATCTAAATTATGGGAACAAATGATGCGGACAATGTCTAAGATGCATTCGAATTTTCTTTCCACAGTGTCTTTTCTAATCTCAACAACCCTAATTATTCAATCTTTCTTTAAAAAACAAGCTTCTCAAAAACAAAAACAAAATAACTGTGCCTATTTCAATATGCCTTACTTTGCAACATTCCTGTTCCTTTCACACAACTGTCCCACTCCTCATCCATTATTTAGAGGACATAAACATTTTTGCGGTGTATATTTTTAAGTCACAGGATACAAAATTCTAAACTAAAAAGTGTTTCATTCTTCTGCAGTTGGATTCGTTCAGTTTTTCTTCTGTATCAAGACTTAAAAACAGAATTTCTATTTCTGCCTTTATGTTTCAGGGAAGTGGGAGTGCCAGGACGGCGCAGTGGATCCAGATGATGCGGTCTGGGCATCAGGACAACCAGATAATTACAGTTACAACATGTATGGCGAGGGGGAGGACTGCGGAATGATATGGCCACAAGGTGAATGGAACGACGCTCCATGTGGTCACGACAACGCCGCAATATGCATCAGACCTGCACCCCCACAGCTGCACATTTAAACAGATACCACCATGAAAAGCGTTAGGAGTTTGGGGGTGCTGTTCTAAACATATATACCATTGTGTGATTATAAGACAGACAGATAGACCGTAATAGCTATGAACATATTTGCACGACCTAAAACAGATATTTAAATAATGGCGCCATTTATTACAGTTGCAATATATTTGTGAAATTGTTGATGAATGTGAATGCAGGGCAAAGCTCATACAACATGGGGTCTGAGAACCACCGAAAGGATCCGAAACCTTTGAGTTCCACATACATGTACTCTGTGGTGCAATTTCAGCCTATTAGGGACACCTTTTATGAAATATTTGTTAAATTATGCACACAAAATTAACTGTAGAGGTTTTAGTAAATTTAATAACATATGTCTAAATCAGGAGTTTTTTTTGCCGTTCCCGACGCGGTGTGGAACACTGTACGCTGGGTGCTTTCTGAAAGCCTGTGGGAAAAATTCATAGGCTTACTCTGGCGAGACTCGAACCCCAGCCTCCTGCTTACTAGTTCAGATGTCTTAACCACTCGACTACCAAGCTTGCCAGTGTCAACCAGCTGAATCCAATATAGCAGTGGGTTCCATGCAATCTATGTGAAGATACAATTTGCAAACCTAAGAGCATGGTTAACTCGCAGACGGTTACAAGTCAATTCGGTCGATTCACAACTCAGTGCGCCGCCAGCGGCAAGCTGGGAACTGCCAATTTCCCACTTTCGGGGTCGACATTGCATCTATCGCGTTGTATTAGATGGTGGACAGTACAGCAGTATGGATTTCGCGCGAATGCGAGTGGATGAGTTAAAGCATTTTTTGACTAATCAGGGAATACCTTGTGCAGGAAAGAAGAGAGAGGAGTTGATAGATTTAGCGGAGAAGGGGTGTAAGAAGTACGGTCAATGCATTGGCGATACCCACTTCCGGTTTTGCGAGTCGACTTTTTCCCATGATGCACTGCGTAATTTGGCCTCTCCCCGGTTGCCGCTGGCGGCGCACCGAGTTGTGAATCAACCGAATTGTGTCTGTGGTTGACATTTTGTCCCATATCCAACTAATGCCCATGCAAAAAAAAATACAAATAATGTTTGTTTTTTTATCCAGGTTATACAACTAATCATGCCATACCGGTGCTCTACCAACTGAGCTATCTTGCCCTATTTTGTTGGTCTCCCAAATTGTCAGTTTTCTTTGTTCAGGGGGTGCTAGTCAGAAGTTGGGAGACCGCCAGAGATGTAGTCGAGTCTATCACAAGTCCCTGCAAGTCCATGCAAGTCCATCACAAGCCCTCCAGTCCTAATCCCAAATCACAAGCTATTCAAATGAGCTTTGACAAAGGCATTCCTTTGTCCTTGTTCATCCAGTTACTTGTGACCGGCTTTATGAAAGGACTTCTGACTGGGCTTGCGAAAGTACTTGTGAAAGTACTTGCAGGGACTCCAACTCTGGAGACCGCTACAACTAATATTTCTCTAGCCTGTCGTGAAACAAATAAATTTTATGGGCTCAGATAAGGGTAAATCTTAATGTGAAACATAACACCATCAACAGGAATTAAACCAGTAAATAGATTTTCGGTTTCAATTAATTAATATTTGGCATTGTTATTAAATGTTTTGATGTATAGTATATATTCTAAGAGATGAAATAAAGACCTAATAGAGTACAGAGTAAGCATCTAAACTTGATGTGTTTATTTTCAGGTTAGAGTGCCACAGTCAAATATAGCATAAAAAGTGACAAGTTTCACAGCCACTCAGACTGGGATAAACAAGTGTAAAATACAACTCCACAGCTAATATTCCTCTTTTTTGCCCTTTTCCCCAAAACAATTTTCTAAAAACGCACAGCAATCTATAGACCCTAGGCAAATTTTCTTTTTAAAATAGTTCTGCTTCCGATTACATGGCATTTGAAAATAGGGTAGGTACATGTAGGTAGGGTAACCGGAAGTTCGCTCATGCCCACCGCCCAAACTGGGCGCTGGGAAGCACTAATGAGCTTCACAGATTACTGTGAAGGAAACGCACAGCATTCTGGGTAGCGCATCGTGACCTTTGGGTGGTGGGCACGCGCACGAGCGAACACGAAGGTCTTTCTTTCTTTCTGCCCCACTTGCTACAACACTAGCATGCTACATACAAAGGTCATGGGAAGTTACCCAGCGCCCTTCATGATTTAACGTTGTGCCGATGTGGAACTGGGGACCTCCGCAGGTCACGGGTCAAACAAGAGCTATCAAATCGGAGCGTGAAGCTCATCAGCGCTTCTCAGCGCCCAGTATGGGCGGTGGGCACGAGCGAAAACCGGAAGCAGAACCATTTTTTTCCCCTTATGCGCATGACGTCACACAAATCTAGTAACTGAAATGTACCCTCATCTAGAGGGCAAACGAGAGGCTAGCGACAACACGTACATGTGGCTCAGGGCACACCTCCGGACACATCGCACCCACAGCTTTGACTCATTTGCAATGCATCTCTCAGGTGTATAATGATCTATGTCCTACAATTTTTTACTGTATTGCTATTTATAATAAATGTTAAAACAACAGTAAACCTAAAGACCACAAAATACCGCAAACACCAGAAAGGAGTAATTGTGTATTTTTTTTTTTTTTACTCAAGCCATTTGTGCCCTCTGAAAGGGAAATCTGACATAAATCGCATGACCTACTTTGAGTAATTGCAATTTACAAAAATCGTAGAAAATCACGATTCCTGTTTTTGTCAAATATTGTAGTTAAAAGTACATTTAATTCAAAATACCTGGTTTGCTTTTGTGTTGAGACCATTAACCCCTTAAAGACGGATGACGTCCATACACTTAAAAAAAAATGACCACTCTGTATTCCAGTGAAGGGAATTCTTCATCTGGGGTTAAACAAATGTTTTCTACCGCATCGACTTCAATGACAACATTACCCCCCCCCCCCCTTCTGTAAAAAGGGAAAATATAAGCTGTTCTCTTTCTATTTTGAAGATGAACTTGGCCACCACTTAAGATTAATTTGACCACCACTTCAATGTAGTATACACCATTTGTTTTTGCTGTAATTTTCAGAAATAAATGGATTTGGGGGTTTGTATTTTATAGCGTGCTAGCAAATACTGTATCACTGACACGTTTAAAGTTTTGTGTGCATAGATGCTGGGAAAACACTGACAGAGAAACAAATTATATTCTAGTAGTCTGGTTACCTGACCATACCTTGGACAAAACGGAGCAATTTATAGACGTCAGGGAATTATCAGGTCGGGGAACTAGACTATTTCCAAGGATTGGCAGCTAACAATTGTTGGAAAACGATATAAATTTCCACTTTTCTTGAAAACGACAGCGCACCAGGTGCCATAATTTCACAGGCTGCTTGAGACTGCTATTTACTTATAATCTAGTAAGGTATTCCCTAATAATTCAGTAGTTTTGTTTTATGTTTGCAAATGTTGTAAACTACCTTTTATACTACCTACTGGTAATATGTCAGCAACAGTCGCCATGGCAATTTGATGATTAAACAAGGAGTTCATTAGCAGCAGTCCACAGAACCTTTTCATGTGACTGATGTCACCAATCGAAATTAGACACCTAGTAATGGCAATGAAGCGCTTCAAATAAACCAGTGAAGTGTTTACCTCACTCCAAGGTCGTCCGCACCTGGTGCTAATGTTTACAACTGCCATTGAAAAGCTGTCTACTGTAAAGTGGTTGTAAAATCAATTTTTAAAATATCAATATAATGATGCCAGAGTCTCTCCATTTCAACACTGTCAAATATCAGACAGTAAGAGATATTCATTTCGCACTTGGAGGCTGGATGACTGGGTGGGAAGTTTCAAGATGAAGCCGAAAAATTTCATCCTTTACTTGCTGTGCCTTGGTCTGGTTATAAACCAGTCCTCTAGCAATGACAGGTGCGTTACCTCCCTGGGAGGGATCTGCCCCAAGGATTGGATCCAGTGGCGTAGCAGTTGCTACCGATTCATTGGCAAAATGAACTGGTTTCAGGCCAGAGAGGAGTGCATCAAGATGGGCGGTGCGCTGGTTGCTCCAAGATCCCAGGAGGAAACTGATTTCCTTCTGACATTGAGGCAGGAAAACTTCTGGATCAACTGCCACGATTCGGATCGGGAAGGTTTGTCCGAGTTTGGTACTGATGTTCTTAAGTTGTTACAGAAACCCCTACAGTCTCAAATCCTTTTGTTCAAGCATGGTTGGGAAGTTGGGGGGGGGGGGGGGGGGAGGGTGGGCAGCTCAAAAACATTTAGATAACCCACATTTTCAAAAGAAACAAACAAATACAAATTATTGGAACAATGCTGAAAATTTTGGCACTCACAAAAAAAATAGGAACCTTAAAATTGACTTGTTGGTGTTGTTTCTGCCTTGCAGTGGACTAGTAACCCATCCCATCCCAAAATTCACACTGTGAAGAGATTAGATTATCTTGTCTTGTCTACTTTCCTAAGTAGCCCACACCTCGAGTGCCCTTTGGGCTTGTGATGGGTGATTTGCGTAAAAAACAAACAAAACAAACAAACAAACAAAAACTAAGAAAACCATAGTACGACTTTCTGCTCATTTTGTGCTGTCGGGTCACATTTTTCTGCAGTTCCATCTGTCAAGTTTTTCATTTGTTTCTGCCTTTAATATGTTTCAGGGAAGTGGGAGTGCCAGGACAGCGCAGTGGATCCATATGATGCAGTCTGGGCATCAGGACAACCAGATGATTACAGTTACAACTGCAGAATGATATCGCCACACGGTGAATGGAACGACAGGCCATGTTATGAAGAATACAATGCGATGTGCATCCTACCTGCATCACCACAGCTGCACATTTAAACAGATATACCGTGAAAAGCGTAAGGCGTTTGGGGGCGCTGTTCAAAACACACCTACCTTTGTGCGATTTTGAACAGATAGATAGACTATAATAGCTATGAACATATTCACACAACCACAAACTTGCAGCATTTGCTATAGTTTCTTTTTTGTGACCGGATCATACGAGTCTTAACCAGTTCACGCCGGGATTATTTTTCACGAGCCTGGGTGCCAGACGGGTTCAGGCCTTTATCTGCGGGTAGCACACCCTGGCCTCGCTCATTTCGAGCCGGTCGCTGACAGATATTTTCGCTGGATCCTTGTTTTGCTGAGTGCGTGTATACACGTCATCCGACGCGAACTGGTTAAGGTAATTTTTTGACTTGTTAGTTTTTTACTTGCATTGGATAGAGCATACTTAACTCTTCATTCTGATTTATACAACGCCTGAATAAATCCCAACCATCCGATTGGTGGATCGTCGATCACGTGCATTGAATTATTTGTCCCATCGCATGACGCAAACCCGCACCTCAAAAAAAGTTCTGTCACATGGTTCTATCAAACGGTACGCGTTTGATAGAACTTCCTTAATTTCACGGTCACTATATTGGTGGTGCTCGTCCATCTGTCACCTCATGAAATTATTCTTACCATTGCACTCATAAACATTCATTCATAAATGCCTCAGCGAGTTTCACTATCCCTATTGGTCGAGAATCTGTCACGTGGGTGTGTTTAAACGGTTGTTTAAACACGGCTGGAAGTTGTTTAAACACGGCGCGGTTTTAAACATTTTTTCCCAGTGTAACACGAAATGTAGAGTCCTACAAAATATGGTCCATTTTATTGGTTGAACACTTGAGCGACCAGTCACTCTCCTAATAACGCAAGCGCAATACTACCGATACGTCCGTATTAGGAGTCCATAATTTCACACTACACCGGCACTGCTGCGTTCTGCACCACCTGGCGAGCGCGTCGCACGCGCGTCAATTTCCATATAAGGAAATGTTTAGCACTACTCGCGCGTGGCACGAACCATTAAATAGCTGAAGGGGTGTTTTACAAACCAAGGTAAAACAAATTGAACAAAATCATTGGAAATTTAGAATTTTAGGTGGTTTTTTAGGCATTTTATGAATGGGAATAAATATGTGCTGGGCCGGTTTTAAACGTACGTTTAAAACCGCCTTGGGGCCTGGACGCTGATAATGACCCTCGCCTTCGGCTCGGGTCATTATTAAGCGCCCAGGCCCCAAGGCGGTTTTAAACGTACGTTTAAAACCGGCCCAGCACATATTTATTCCCTTATTATTTGTATAATATCACTCAGTTTGACATCCTGATGAATTATGGACATTATGTGGGTGAAAACCTTGACTGTTTATATTGATTTCAACTGTATAAGTCATGTTTATAAAGGGCCTGTAACTCAAAAGTAACTCTGGCGACTTGTGACTTCGTTTGTGGGGTTGGATCACATTTAGGACATTTTTGATGAATGTGAATGCAGGGCAAAGCTCATACAACTTGGGGTCTGAGACCTACATGTACTCAAGGGCTCTGGAAAATTTTGAATTAGACATGCTCTCTGGTGCAATTTCGGGACACCTTTTGTAAACAAATATTTGGCAAAATTTGGAACAACTGCATTCTTTCCTGAAAGGGCTCTAAATTTGGACAGCTGTCTTCGTCTTGAAACGCTACAATACACTTTATTGGAGTACCTTTACGGATCGCAAAAATGTATCGGGAATGAAAAATGTTTCAGATGAGATCACTTTTTGGCCAAAGCTTTGGTAGTTTGATTATATTTTCGTACAAATCATGATGGTTACTATTTCAGGAGAAAAACCACTGTTTTAAACATTAAAACAATGTTATTATTTTTTTAGAAACCGTTTTTAAATGCGAAGCTTGAGACGTTCTCAACACAATGTTCCGTATAGACTACATTGACCATTGACACAGTGTTGTCTACTTTCAATTTTGTATTTCAAAAAGCGTAGGCTACAAGCAGCCACAAACCAAAATTGCTTAGCACAAAAAGTCTAGCCCAAACTCCACCTGATTTTCCTGCTAAGTAAATTAAAGCTGGATACCACTTGCAAACAATATACATCACATGAACATTTGGTTGGTAATCCTGTTTTCACCTAGGAAGACTTGCAAGCTAAACAATTTTTTGTGCTTATCAAACAGCTGCTTAAAATTAGCCACAGAAAGAATGAAACAGGTAAAAGGCGTCCCTGTGATTTAGAAACGGTATGCAAATTACTTGAGAGTTCCCAAATGGTATTAATCCCCAGCCCAAACGTATACACTTGAGCGCTCACTATCTGGAGGTTGGTAGGCTGCACAATGGAGTACTTATCGGATTAGCCGCCATTGTGATAACAGTGGTTGCTAAAATGGCTGTGCAACTGCTAATCCTCCAGGGTTACTTAAACCCTGGAGGATTAGCTGTGGCACAGCCATTGAAGTCCAGCAGGCAGGACACTCCTTTCTACAGTAAAACCGCAACAGCAATCAGCCTCTTTTGTTGGGCTCTTGAAGGGGGTACAAAAAAGCAAACCGTTTGGGGTCTGAAAGCGAGGCCCAAACGATAGTTTACAAACCGTTCGACGGTCTAAAGACCTAATTTGCATACCGTCCAACGATTCACATCCCGTTTGTATTTCGCCCACATGCCTAAGCAGGTAAAACTCATTTTATTCATTTTTAGCTGGTGTTGGACCAGACATTTTTCGATACAATAATTATTTTTTCAGAGCGAAAAAAACAAAAACTGGCAGGAGTGGGATTTGAACCTGCGACCTCCGGAATACCATACCAGCGCTCTACCAACTGAGCTATCTTGCCCTATGTTGGTGGTCTCCCAAATTGTCATTATCTTTGTTCGGTGGGCACTAGTCAGAAGTCATAAACCATAATGCCGTATAGCCAGGGATCATGCCCAATTTTACGAAACAACCTGGGAAAAGACATTGTGGGAATCCCATCAATGTCCCCCATACAGCTGTTCAGAGCTGTCCATAAGCTGTCCTGAATCCTCCAAAATCCAACATCATGTAGTAACCCAAAGGCGCATTCTTTAAACTGAACGAATCAAGAGACATAGAGTACCAAAGTCTGACGTCAGTTGCCACGGCAACTGGTTCCAAACACATGCAGTTTAGAATGTGTTCTGGTTCCAAACATTGCATTGATTGACGTCATCACTTCGGTACTCTATTGAGAGCCTCAGGCAAAAGTAGTGCTGGGTAATTCATCAGCCGATGAAAACCCAACAAAACGTGGGTGTAGATTCTGGTGGATTTGGGAGGGTTGAGGGTCAAAGGCTGTTGTAAATCAAATGCTAAAATTGACCGAGTCTTTAACAGATTTCAGTTCCTAGCCTGTAAATGTGCCCCAAAACAAGCACGAATTCGTGCAGGAGCCGCGTCGTTGGTGACTTGCGTGTGTGACAGTTTCGTCATAGACACATGCACAGTACAGCCTGCGGTCTCATAGTGTGTGAGAGTTCAAGGAAAACTGTCACGTGACTAAACGAATTTGGAACAAGAAGAAGAAGAAGAAGAACGCTAAGCGTTTATAGAGCCCCGTCTGCGATGCGACGAGGCTAAAAAGTGATCAGGTGTTATAATTGCTGTTAATCATATTCCTATTGAAGCAGGAAAGATCGTAAGATGAAGGGAAAAATGCACCAGGCAAATAATTCCATAGAGATACAGAACAAGGGAAAAAGGCTATCAGGGCTTGAAATGAACGACGGCCACGACGGCCAGTGCCGTCGTTGCCTTCTTACTGGCCGAGGTGCCCCACACAAAATCTCTGTCTTCACGGCCAGTTTTGCCTTGCCCCAAATTTACCTCGTGCCCTTTTTGCAAAAACACAGCCACTACAATCCTTCATATCATTTGTTTTTTCGATGTCATGCCAACCCTTCATAAAATCTCGCTGCACAACACGTTGGCGATCGCGCGTACAGAATCACAGTACATGCACACAAACTATTAATCTGGTCCAGTTTCAGAGTGTGCCGATACTTCAAGCATCAACACCCCCACCGCAAGATTAAATGTGTGTATTCGTATGTACACACAAAGCAGCAGGAGTATGTACATGTACGGCAACGTTTACGTGCAGTCAACTGACTTTCTTTTTCTCAGTACTTGCACGTGCGCGCCTCACAATACGCATCGATGTTCGTGTACGAGGAAACGCGCCCTGTAGGCGGCGCTATGAAGCACGCCTTCGGCGCTCTACACACGTACAGTAACTTCATGAACTTTGGTCACAACACGCGGTGTTCCGATTGTCAAAAGTTTCGATGAATAATTAGGCCCAAAAAATCGATAGAGAAAGAAGATTTCTGCACGTTAATTCACAGAACTTGATCTATTTTGTCTGTGTATGCATTTTCCGTGTTCATGAATTTATTTCGAGGTTGTACCGCTTGTACACCGCAGCGTGTTTCCCCGACATTTCCTGCCGCAACACGAGGTTTATCGCCCGCCACACAAAGTGCATCATGCACGCTAATTACCACCGTACGATAAACCATGGAGAAATTTATTTCTCCATGGATAAAAGGACAGTGTTGGCCAGTTTCCCATCGTGGTTAGCGTTATGGTTAGCGTTGTGCATAGTGATGTGTACGACCTAAATTCTCCATGATTTTTAAGAATTATCGACCGTAAATATTTTTGACATTAATTAAGGCAAGTTTTGATAATTTATTTTGGCAATTTTTTGTTATAGCTTTCGTAGCGTAAACGGAAATAGTTTAGGCTGAAATTCACATATAATTGAATACCCATGTGATCGGAAGCAGTATGTTTTTGGCCTCATAGTCTTACTCTTAGTTAAATACGTTTTGAACGGAAAAAAATCAACAGTGCCGCGCCCTCCGTGCAGATATAATTTGGCCTTGGTGCCCTACTTACTGGCCTTGGTGCCCTCCATAATTTTGCTTTATTCAAGGCCAAAGTGGCCTTGCCCTAAAAATTACCAAATTCAAGGCCTGGGCTATTAGCATACCTTTTCGTTCTACATTTAGGTATAGCTAGAGTATATTGGTGGGAACAGGCGGAAAGCCGTGTTTCACACTCAAACACCCTAACTGGAGGAACCAAGCTGGACATGAAAATATCGGTAGAACAGACTAAGAGTAGCAACAGATCTCCGGCGAGAGAGTGATTGTAAGGATGAGCCCAACTCTTCTCCAACCAAATTAATTCTTAGTGTCTATATTTCGCTTGGTTTTTGGGCGGG
Source organism: Hippasteria phrygiana (assembly GCA_037893225.1). NCBI lineage: Eukaryota > Metazoa > Echinodermata > Asteroidea > Valvatida > Goniasteridae > Hippasteria > Hippasteria phrygiana. The sequence goes on along the minus strand of JAZGUH010000636.1, from coordinate 138,680 downwards.
TCCTTTGCAATTAGATGGGGGCGGGGCTACATAACAAGCCAGGGCTTACCTTGTAGTGTTCATCTAGTAGTACCTTGCCCTGCTCATCGGGTAGCGTCATGCGGTCTGTGTACTGCCTCAGATCGGCAGCTTGTACCTTGGTGTTGCTGGCCTTCAGCCATTCCAAGAGCACGTCGTGGATGAACACGTACTGTTCCTGTATGGTAACAAGCAGAAAATCCACGCCAAGAAATAATGTCAGATAGCAACAGATCGCCCAGCCTTGTACCAACAATTCTCTTTTTCATGACGCTACTCTTCAAGATGCAGCACTGTTTCCAATGTATATAGCTTTAATTATTTCTCAATAAGCCAGTTCGTTATTTCAACTGCGCATGTGCACAATGACATTTTATCCCGAATGACCCGTGTGACCTAACGCACACGTGTGAATGCAAAAGGTGGTCGCACAACGCACACGTGATAAATTCAATCAGAATGGGCGTTCGCGTATGGCGTGACATTACGTCGGCAATTTTATCCTAAATAACCTTTGACATTTGAGATACCGAACTGGCTTTAATATCATCTTGGGTTGCCTTATCAGTGCTTTGGCGCTGTTCTCCCTCACGTCACAGCTTTGAATGGGAGAAGACGACGAAGAAAACTTCTGTTTTAGTAGTGGGAGGAAAATCCCAGGGAAAATGTTTTCCTGGGGAAAAACTGAGGAAATCAGGTAGAGACTGAAAACCCATTCCACCTACAATCCCGGCCAAAATGCTTGGGCCACGTGATGATAAACATACCCTCCCCCGCGCCCCCGCTCAATGTTGTAATATCAAGCCGGAATGCATTCCGTGCAATGAGAGCCAACATTGACTTGGGGCAGGGGGGTCGGTGGCCCAACGAGATTTGGCCGGGATTGTCTGAAATTTTCTTTTAAAAAAAAAGAACATTTAAAAGAAGACCTAAGTGTGAGAAGCAATGGATGGTCATTGCTTTCCGAGTGAGGAGTAATTAAAAGAAATGGAAGAAAAAGAGCAATTTTTTCGGGTTGGATTCGAGCCCACAACCCTTGCATTTGAATGTACATGTCCAAACCACTAGACCATGTGAGTCACAGATGCCAAGGGGATTAATTGACCGTTCAATTTGCGGACACAGATGATCACAATTGTTTTGTAGTGCGCATCGTACACGATGTACCATGACGAATAACCATGCCATTTTGTCAAATAACTTTACAAAAGACATTTTTGTTCTACGCGAAAAGCGCATTACGCTACACAAACCACCTATAAAAACAAGCCTCTTCCAATTTTTCAGCCGTCTCATTGCGTGATTTGTCGGAAAATTCAACGGTTAACCCTCACCACCAAAATAGTAAAGGAGAGTCAGTCATTTCTTTATTATTTTAGTGCCAAGGGTTAACCGTTCAATTTTCCGAGAATTCACGGAATGAGGTAGTTGGAAAAAATGAAAGAGGCTTGTATGTTTGTGTAGCGTAAATTGTCTTTATTTTGTGAAGTTATTTGACAAAATGTCATGGCTAATCGTCATGGTACATTGTGTACGATGCGCACTGCAAAACAAGTGCTGGCGCAAGCGCATTACAACCAGGAATCGTCATTCTGTTAACCATATCCAGACCGGGTTTAGTTTGGTACGTACGGAGACCAGGGAGGGGCACCTCCTGTGCCCCCCCCCCCCGTGTTTTCCCAAGTTCACAAGCGATTTTCAGGAAACAGGCCACAAATGTTCAGTTCAGGAAAGTCGCAATGATGACTTTCACAACTTTTAGCAAGTGCCAACTGTAGGGCGTTGGGGGCTATTTTTCAACTTGGTATGAAAACAATCGTATTTCTCCCGTAATTAACATCTTGGTTGTCCGAACGGTCAAACAAAAATTATGACAACCTAATTAGTTGGACATAATCACTAGTATAGCATTTTATGTTTAGACGGGGATCACCGTTGGGTGCGCTATAATCCGGTAATTTATACTATTTGGGTTGAAAAGTTGATTTTGCGTGTTTTCAACTCTTTATAGATAAACTAGGCGAACTTTCAGACAATCCCAGCCAAAATGCTTGGGCCACATGATGATAAACATACCCTCCTCCGCGCCTCCGCTCAATGTTGTAATATCAAGCCGGAACGCATTCCGTGCAATGAAAGCCAACATTGACTTGGGGCAGGGGGGTCGGGGGCCCAACGAGATTTGGCCGGGATTGTAGACGGAAATTGAGCCTGGATGAAAACTGAGCCAGGGTCACCTGTGGGTTATACTCCTTAACACATGTTACTTTAATAACTGGAGGAGGTGAGTGGGTCTCACCACGTCTTGGCTCGAAAGGTCTGAAAATTGGGATAATTTCTTTGGCATCTATTGAAGATTTATCCTCTATTTAGATCTGGACCCAGGAAAACCATGAGGGTGGTAGGGCTGGCAACTTAAAGTGTGGTCAACCCCACCACCTCTGTAGTAGCCCTTTACCCAGAGTGCCATTTAGCCCTGTATTAGGGACGACTTAAAAAAAAATTTGGTATTTTGCTGTCTATCTATGTCTACACCAAGTTTACTAAAATGATCTTATTAGACCAGTTTTAACATCAACTTACCCTGCTTTCCTAAATTTTCTGATTTTATGAAGTAGTACTCAAATCATTTCCTCATAAAACAATGCATGCGCACATTTTGAGGCCCGTCATTTTATCCATAAAGTATTAAACTGCTATTAGTTCCGAAGAGTACACATTGTTTCTACACAAGCATGTTACTTTGCCCAGGATGGCTTCTTTATATCTGTTGCTTCAGAACGAGGAATTACCACTTTGATAATTTGACACAATTCTATGTCTTAACCAGTTCACGCCGGGATTATTTTTCACGAGCCTGGGTGCCAGACGGGTTCAGGCCTTTATCTGCGGGTAGCACACCCTGGCCTCACTCACTGCGAGCCGGTTGCCGACAGATATTTCCCCTTGCCTCGCTGAGTGCGTGTATACACGTCATCCGACGCGAACTGGTTAAAAGTCCCTTGAAACAACACTTTTTGCGAATATCAGGCTTTCAAGCAGACCCAGGTGATAAAGTAGGAGAATAGTAGGATCAAAGTAAAAAAACCAAAAAAAACAGGACAATAAAGTAGGACTTTGGAGGGCTTTCAGGAGTAGTTTTTGTTGATGTCCACAGCATCACAAGCCTCATTTGGCATGTTATGTACAAACATGTGCTCCATCCTCAACTAAGCTCTTGGAAGTAAAGTTGCAGTACTCCTGCACCCAAGCCCTTCATTTTGTAATTTTCATATGATAGTGCGTAACACTGTTAGGAAACATATTCAAGATTAAAATTTTTTGGATTTGTTTATAGACAAAAAGTAGGAAACAAAAAAACAAAAAACAAGGTAAAAAAAATTAGGAAAAATTAGGAAAAATTGAAAGCCTGCTTGTACCTCTGTCTGCACCAAGTAGTTCCTCTGTGTCCGGATGCGCTTCAGGAAGCCAAACACGTTGACTTTCTTCTCAACTTGCATCTGCTTCAGCATGCTGTCAATCACAATGTATGTGCCTGTCCGGCCAACACCAGCACTGCGGATGTGAAGGTTTGAACAAGTAGTGGATGAGTTGATTCAGGAAGAGTTGGTTGATCAACAGAAATTGTTAGTTAAACCATACCGTGGCATGCAGTATAGAATTTTCACGTTTTAAAGTTAAATAGTTTTTTGTGCATGCAAATTATGTAACATTTCGGAACTGCGTGTGGATGGAGGTCTCCAAAAAGCGTAAGCTTGTTGAGCAGAGAACGCACTATATAAAGTGTATAAAAATCATCAAAAGAGAGAGGGCAGCGTGCAACCACGGGCGTGGGGGGGGGGGGGGAAGGGTGGGGGGGGGGGAAAGGGTAGGGGGGGGGAGAAAGGGTAGGGGGGGGGGGCACTTCCCCCCTGAAAAAAAAAAAAAAGGAGAACAAAATGTTTAAAAATAAATAAAAAAGAAGACGAGGTGCGAAGTCAATGTCGTAGTCAATTAAATGTATATTTAACACTCGAAACCTGCTGAAAGACCCTAAAATGTGGCTATACACAATAGGCCTAGGTATCGTGGTCTTAAACAAAGCATCAAGTGATGTCCAGCACCCCCCTTCCCTTTCCATTTTCCATGGGCGGTGATTTCTCTGTTTGCTGCTTTCTGGTGAGTGCTTTGCCCCCCTCTAGAAAAAATCCTGGCCATGCGTACAACCAATACATTGTTGTTCCGGCAGCTTTTGTCAAATCTCCTTGTTATGCACTCAACATTTAATGGAACAGAAAATTCTGCGGTGATCATTAACATGTTTAATACAAGAAGAAACCTACCTTTTGCGAATTTGTTTTTTTAAATGAACTGTTTTATCTGACACATGACATTGACCGAACACTTCAACAAGTTGGCAAACATGTTCAATGGGGCAACAGAAGTTTAAAACTTAAAACACTGAACAAATGAATTCATACAGAAACGAAAACAAACTTTTTATTTCCCATACCTGCAATGGACAATCATGGGGCCCGCATCCTCAGGATTGGTCGATGACGATTTCTGAACAAACGCCAACACGGGTAACGTGTACGGGGGTACGCCGTGATCCGGCCAATCGGTGAAGTGTAACTGTATAATTCTGCGCTCAGGAACTTTGCCATGCTAAACAATACACAATTCAAACAATGAATACATTATTGTCTCAAATACGGAGGATTCGCAATGCGAGAGATGTGCGACAACATATTGCTCTTGCGTACAAACAATATGATCACATAAAAATTGATGGGGAAGTCGCTTGATTTGTATGCTAAAATGCTGCAACTCTCTACACACAGTTGCTATAAACCTTTTTGACATTCTCAATGCATTGTGGGTATGGAGGCCAAACAAACCATTAAATTTATACACAAACCTATGGTACTGTGAACCAGTCCAAATAATGATTAATTTTATTCTAAAAATCTGTCATGGGTTGAGAGATACTTTTTTCGCATATCCTTGCATTAAGCATAATGAAAATAATAACAAGACTTGAAAAATCTATTTTTAATGGCAATAAAAATAGGGAAATAATTGGGGAATCCCTTTCTGGGTACCAGTTACTGATGAATGCAACACCTTCAAAATTAGAACAGCTATATAATTTCATATTATTCGCCAATCAGAAGAGGATTTTACAACCATGACAACCAATGTGACCAATCACGACCGCTCTAATGTGCTTGCTCTTCTAATGCCAATAATAGCTGATACTGTTCCCATGATGCTTGGAGATTGTCAAAAAAGGTTTATTGAAAGTTTACATACACTTGGAAATTGTTCTTTCAACTGTTCCTGGAACTGTTCTTTTTCTTGCAATTCTTGTACTGCAAATTCTCAATATATCAATAAAATCATGTTTCAAAAGTCCTTCCTTCTGCATACATAATCATTTAGATTTTAGACATGAAAATATTTGTATAGACTATATTATCTTTTTGTGCAGGCTGAGGTATTGGAATTGAAGGCCTTCGGGTCACAGTTTTTAGGTAAACCTTTTCTATTCCAGGCATGTCTCGTGTCCTTAGTTTTTGTATTTTGCAGTATATGTTGTTATAACTGTTGTGTTTTTTATGGTAAATAAATAGTAATAATAATAAAAATAATAATAACATATGCTTTTGGACACATTGGGAATGTGTTTGTATGCAGACTTTTGTCAGCAACTGAAAATATGGCTTCCTTGGTACCCACAGAATTCAAACTTTGGATCTCATTTAAAACCGACTCACACTTTGGTTACCTGTTTATCCAAACCTTCCACTCCTTACTGGAACAAGACTCAAGTTTTCTTCTCATATTTGAACAAGAAGTTAACAAGAAAATATTTTTGTCTTCAAAATTTAAATTGGCATTTAATTCAAGTACAGTGTGGCATGCAATAATTCAGCCATTTTAGACCATATGCTCTTTGTTTACATCTAAACTGCCCTATATTCAAATGTGCTGGCGGTATGTGCACACGTCAGGTTTTGCATGAATTTGGTTAAGTTCACATAATTCAAAGGCGACGGCACTCCTAAAGCAAATTTTATGCAAAACACAATGCTAGCATAGACCACCGGGCACATTTCAATATAGATGTAAACACGTGATGTCAGAGGGCACATCGTCTACCAAGGACAATTCTCACTGTGAAACTTTGGACGTAATTTTTCTATTTAAAATGGACAGTAAGATAAGGCAGATATGATTTTAAACAATGAGGTTACCAAATCACATCCAGAGAAGAGAATAAGGTTTAAGCTCTTCAACCCACAAGTCAGAATGTACTCTTTGTCACGGTGGGTCAATAGTTAAATTACAGGCTTCAGATGTGATTTTGAAGAGAGTTGAATCTGATTTTGGACGCCCATTGTCGAAATCCCATCGTCCTAATCTCCTTGTCTATGTTGAATAGAAATCCCATCCAAGGGGCTCACAGAGACCTTTCCTTCAAAAAATGCCGCCAATGATGACAGAGTGTACAAACCACATGACGTGACTTGGTTGAAGGGAAAGGAATGACAAGGGGAAAGGTGCGGAACTGAACTTTAAGAAAGAATTTAAAGGAAGGGAAACTAATTCCTTAACTGGAAAAGCACAGGGTTCATACACCCTTGTAAAAAAAATTCCAGGACTTTTCCAGGTCAAGATTTTGATTTTTCTAGGACTTAATTCAGCTATGCTGATGCTGCGCGGACTCATTTGCGGTCAATTTTTATCGCAACTTATTAGACCGTTTTGTCTTATTTTGAAACCGATATTTATTTTACTACAATTTCCAGGAATTTCCAGGACTTCTTTTAAAAATTAAGCATTTTCCAGTACTTTCCAGGATGGGTACAAAATTCCAGGATTTTCCAGGTTTTCCAGGAGGCGTGTGAACCCTGTATACAGAGTGCAACAAAACAACAGGTGAAATGTTCGCAGGTTGTAAGAAGTGGGTCATTTAATAACAAGAGAAAACATGCTCCCTGTAAGGCAGATCTAAACCTCTTCTATCTCTTGTCACCTGACTGAATACTCAAGGCACAGTTTACCACACAAGATTACAACATTCACCAACTACACATACAACATCAGAGCGAACATGAAAACTAAATAAAAACTGAAAGTGTGTACCATACAACATCAATTCTTCACAGCAGTACCGAAACATCCATCAAAACACGATGATTTGTAAAACACTACTGTACATGCCACTGAGGGTTTTGTCCACTGCATTTCTATTAAAAGCAATAAAATGACTATGGAACAACAGTAGAAAAACCTTCATTTTTTTTCTTATTTTTTTTTTTTGGGTGATTGCACAGAGAATGTCGTACTGAAATAAACTTGTGACAAATTAAAGAATATGGGGGATTGATGTCGATGCCAATTTTATGCGGCCATATTTTTGGAAGGAATTATAACTATTATTGTGTGTAAGAGATTCAAGGCAAAAAACAAAGTCTCATTGACGTTGTATCCATTTCTGAATTTGTGAAGTTCCAAAAGGGGCTCTTTTTTTGGGGGGGGGGGGGGGGGATTGGGTTTAAGTTATTTTTCTACAGCTGGGCAACAGATTTCTCTATTTACAAACAATTATCTTGACACCTACCAGTGCTTTAGTCAAAGCCACAACGTCCGAGGCCAAGGCCAGCTATTAAACAAATAATTAATCAGTCAAACAAGGTTAACATTTTGTGATCATGTCTGAGTGATCATGTCTGAGTGATCATGTCTGAGTGATCATGTCTGAGTGATCATGTCTGAGTGATCATGTCTGAGTGATCATGTCTGAGTGATCATGTCTGAGTGATCATGTCTGAGTGATCATGCTCGCGCGCGCGGAAAGCTAAAGCTGAAGCAAGCACAGGATGGTACTAGACATGAGACAGGCTTCGCGTTGCACGAGCACGCGTGCATGGAATAACAGGTTGGTTCCCTCAACTTTCCTGCCTCCCCCCCCCCTTATTATCGCATTGGCTAAGTGTACATGATTGGTCATTGTTGAAATTTTTAGAAATGGGCAGATTTGGGGGTTAGCATTTTATAGGAAATATCATTCCACTGACCTGTTAAAAGTTTTACGTTGATGGATGGCGAAAAAAATGAGAGAAAAATAGCGCTCGTTTTCAATCGTCGGGCGGATGTTAGCCTTTAGTCAAGGCGCTCGTGGCTAATACAGCATGCCCGGGAAGTGCCACTCGTCCGGGTTGTTACGGGCGCCTTGACTAACGGCCACAGGGCAGTTTTCAAATGATTTCCAGCTGGAAATCGTTGGAAAACGATATAAATTTCCACTTTTCTTCACAACAACAGCACACCTGGTGCCATCATTTCAAAGGATGATTGAGACTATTTTGTAATAATTCAGTAAAAAGGAAATTGGAGGATTACCAATCGTGTACACTACATTTAACGTCCACTTGTTCTGGGCCGAGTGGTGGACCAGGAACCAGTCTATAGCGGGAGTAGATTTGTTCTCGAAATCGCTAAAGACGTCTTGGCCCTTTTGTAGTTCTGCTCGCGAAATCGCGAGCAGAACTGTGTGTGCATTTGAATGCGCGTGTGATGCAGAGTGCATATAATCGCGTGACCCACATTGCATGCATTGTATAATCGCTGACTCACTGGTCTAGTTTCCCTGCGCCATACAGCTTGAGGTATGCATGTACGTACGTATGTTACCTGACTAACTACGTCGGGACAGGGCAAAAGAGAAAACATCTCTGTTCTAATTTACATCATCCCCGACGCAAACATTCCATCTTCTGACTGACTAGCCAGCTAATTACTAAAACATGATTTCCTCCAGTGCGCAAGCGCCATTATTCTTTTGACCTTGTAAATTATGCATATGGCGCGCAGTTCCCTGCGTATACGAAAGGGAAAGGGCCAAGACATCATTGGCGATTTGGCCTTGGCGTGCGTGTGTAGAGGGCACTGTACGGCTCTGATCCGTGCACGCTATACGTCGCACCGCTAAGGATGTCTTGGAAACAAGACTACATGAGTACGTGCAATGTATTATGTAACACAACAGTGGCAGTTCATGGGTCGAGTGAAGTGGTGGACCAGGAACCAGTCTATTAGCGGGAGTAGACTGCTGGTTCTACAAGAAGATGCTACATGTACGTACATGAGTACGTGCAATCGTGGAGCTATAGCTCCATGGTACAATGTTCATTCATTCGTGCGTATCTGCTTAAAATTTTTATTTTGTTTCACGGAACCCACTGTGGCAGCTTCTCAAAAGTTTGATACGGTAAAAAATTTGAACTAATTGAAACAGAAAACACATGTGAATTGGTGGGAAAATTGGTCAAAGTGGGTGGCCTCGAGCCGGCCTCTACCAGATTCATCGAGTCCGGAAGGCTCCGAGGCCGAGGCCTTGCTCTCCGAGGCCAGGGCCGAGGCCATGAAAATCGGCCTCAAGGCCGAGGCCGGCTTCGAGACCTCCAACACTGACACCTACTGTATTGTTTATATCCTGGAAAGGTCAACAAATGAAAACAGAAAAGAAATATTAGTGCAGATTTTATGAAATAATCACTTATAGGCTGCCGCCATTTTTATCACAAAATGTAGGAGAGCGCGAGAGTTAAAAATAGCACTTTTGGAAACTTTAGAAAAGCTATGCATTGTACATGACTTCTGATGCCACGAGAACTGAAAGTGAAACATGCTCTGAAGGTAAACCATGTGCATAGAAAATTGATAACCTTGGGTGGAAAGTGGCAGGTGGAAGTATAAACCTCCCCGCACGAACACAAAGCATGGCCATCAGCTGGATTCGAACCCTATACCTTTGGATCACAAGTCCGGAAAGCAAATAGTCAACTCAAATAGTGCACAGATTTTTGTTTTTAACAAAAAAAAGTGTAGCCTGTGCACATTTTACTTTTGAGTCACGGAGATGTTATTGTAGAATATTTGGCCCGAGTTTATTTTCATATAGCTGTCAAGCAAGTCAAAAAGACAGATAAAGAGGTACCTTAAGAAGATATAGATAACAAAAACAAATGGTTCAAAACCGATGTTAATCATTGCAGAGTGGTATTTTGTGATTTCTGGTTTTGAAGTAATCAACATCTGGCTAGCCCGACACATGCACATCTGTGCTTGGTTAATGATGACTCATGCCAGACCGTTGAAATATTGTTATGCATTTCGCCGTCAATTCAGATCAACCAAAATATACACCGAGAGCAAACTCTGCTTAATAGAAATGCCTACATTCAAGACGTATTTGGGTCTTTCCATAAATTTGGGGTCCAAAAAGTGTGAAATGTTTTGGTGTCCCTGTTAATTTGGTGTACCTATGTAATTTCCCATTATCATTGAAATTGACACTATTTTTTACTTGTTTGGCGGGTACTTTGCTAATCACTCTTCGAGATAGAAGGCATTAAAGAATGTGTCTTGAATTCCAAAATCTTATACATGTCACTATGTAAACAGGGACACCGAAAATGTCACACTTTTGGACACCAAATTTATAGAATGACCCATTTAGAAAGCATTCAAACTGAAGAATGTTAACCTACTGTTTGAGCGTCCTGCATGGAATGAAAATCAGTGTGAAAAGAAAGGACAAAAAATCAAATCATTAGCAGAAATGATGTGACACATTGAGAACCGGAATTCATTCTTTCACTAATAATTATCTTAACATCCTTCTCTGCAATCACACATCGTCACGTGATATATATTTCTTACAGCTTTTCGTCCGAAAGTTGTTGAGCAAAATTAATTTCTTAGCAGTTCCATGACAGCGGGCTCTGATGAACATACAGTTATGCCCCAAATTATTCATACCCATACCAAATTCGGGGTATTGTGAATTTATTTATTATTTCTACTTTTATGCTCATGATGTGAAACCAAAATATATGTAGATTTGCACATGCCAACTAAAAGTAATTAAATAAAGCCCAAGTTTCAACAATCCAGCTTTTATGTATGAGAGAAAAGCAAACGACTAGATTGTTCATAGGGTATGAATAATTTTGGACATAACTGTACATAAATCAGTGTTGTAGGTCTCGGTCTTGGTCTCGGTCTCGGTCTCAGACGAGGTCTCGACATTTTGCTGGTCTGGGACCCGAGACCTGAAAACTTGAAACCCTTAATGTTTTCCTTGAAGCCAACTGATCTTCAGCCATAAATACTGCTAGTGAGTTGAAGGTTAGCCTACATGATCGGAATTTCCTCCGAAAGAGTAAATCCTGAAGATATTAGAAAGTCTTTTTGTAGAGTACCTGAAAAAAATAGTAACTCTTGTTTTCAAAACACCAGAGGTGACTTTTAAGATGTCACTTTGATTTTAATTGCTTTATTTATTGATCATGTTTATTTAATATTATTATTATGGGTTAAGTATTAACCCTAACAGCCCAAGCCTTTTAACTAGAATCCTTCCCTAACCACACAAACTCCAACACTGTGTAATAAACCAATGGCACATTCTTTGTACTTAGACAAAATCAGGGCATCAAGTCCCATGCAAAGTGATGGTGCCAAGGCTCTACAGTAACCAATCACACAAAATTCAACACAAATGGGGTGTTTGATTTTGGCAGGTTAGGGAATGTTAGGGTTAATGAAATCAAACAGTTTCAAGGTTTCAGTCTCGGTCTCGAATCTCCTGGTCTCGATCTAGGTCTTGGATTCCAGGTTGTGACTACAACACCAATATACATCAATATGCTTTTAAACACCATGGAGGCAGGGGGGAAAACTTCTTCATTCAATGCCAGTTCAAACCTAAAATTAACTGAAATGCCGAAATATAAAGTGCTTGATGGAGTGAACCAATGAATGAGCAAAGCTTTTTTTTTGGGGGGGGGGGGGGGGGGACAAATATATGGGCCATCTCCAAGCGAAATGCGAACTAAATCAAAGGTTGCTTTATGGTTAGGAATATTTAAATAAAGTATTTAAAAGGTGATAATGATCGCAACTTTTAGTCTGCTAATAAATAATGAGGAAGGGGTGTGGTTAAACCCAGCCAAAGGATTGGGGGGGGGGGGGGGGGGGGTGGGCTGAATGACAGTGGTCCTTAGCTTTCTCAAGCCATTTAGACTGGTTATAGATTGGGTCATCCCATGTTAATTTTGGATTAAAAAAAAGATCAGTCCTTCTGCACCCATTGTTTTTTGGCTTTAATTTGTTCGAGCAGGCTAGCAGCATTGTCTGTCACATCGCCTTTTGAAACTTGTATCTGCAGTTACATTGCAGCTCTTCCAATTATCTATTATCTGATGAAATTTGCTGTGAAAATTTAGTCTCTATTTAAATCTGAACCCAGGAAATCTGTAAGGGTCGTAGTAACCTAGAGTTACTTTTAGCCTTGTATTGGGGGACTTTCATAAAAAAAGGGCAGTGAAAATAGAAGAAACTCAAACTCTATCAAACAAATGTTAACTCAATCCCCAGAGACAGTCTCTCGACCAAAAGAAAAAATGCTAAACTGTCTGAGACATTTCTGAATAACTACCCACCCAAGTCTTCTCCTTTATGCTTTTTGAGTTTAAAGCCGACAGGACAAAGAGCTGTCGTCACATACGATTAAAAGAAAACAAAAAAACAGTGAAGTGCGTCACTAGATTGTCTAAGGGGAAATGGCCTAATTGATGAGGATACGTCATGATGCCCTAACACCGATGATGCTACAGAAGATGTTTTTTTTTCTTTTAGGGCGGCGTTTTGATGATTTGATAGAAGCAGCCTGTGTGGCCCAGACGTCGTGTCTGGTTGGATTTTTTTTTGTCTGGAAAGCCTACAGGTTGAAGGTGAAATGAATGATCTGTGAAGACTGCATGGAACCAGACATGCCAAAACCGACTAAACCGTGACGGAATAATACCCTGGAAGTCTCACTGTAGTTTCACATCAACAGGTGGTTGAAAATATAGAAGTACACACATTTATGACAGGTGCTTCCTACCCGTCATTGAATTAGGGCACTTTATACTGGGGCTGGGCGGGGCCTGGGTAGTTCTGATTGGTTTTCCGTCTCCAATTTGACAGTTTAAATATTTATTGGAGATTCATGTAACAGCTCCCAAAGTTTTCAACTACAGCTATTCTAAAAAAAACTCCACAAATTTCACAGGGGTGACTACAAGATGTGAAGAGAATAACGCTAAATAAAAAAACGTTGGGATGTGATCCCTGGCTATAGGGCATTATGGCTTTAGGATTTCTGACTAGCGCCCCCCCCCCCCCCCACCACAAACAAAGACAATGACAATCTAAGAGACCACCAACATAGCTCAGTTGGTAGAGCGCCGGTATGGTATTCCGGACGTTGCAGGTTTGAATCCCGCTCCTGCCAGTTTTCTTTGTTCACTTTGAAAATTCGTCAGACAAACCACAAGGGAAACTGACAATTTGTAATCAATTTTCAGAGTGAACAATGAAAACTTGCAGGATTTGAAGCTGCGACCTCCGGTTTACCATACCGGCAGTCTACCAACTGAACTATCAATTCATAAAGTTTAAGACCGCCAACTTAGGGCAAATTCGCTCGGTTAGTAGAGTGTTGCTACAGTTATCCGGAGGTTGCAGGTTCAAATCTCAATCCTGCAAGTTTTCTTTGTTCACCTCAAAAAAAAAAAAAAAAAAGCCAAGTTTGGTTCTGAGAGGATTCAAAGGCATTAACTTGATGTTTTTTCAGTATGCTCTGATCATCAGCATAATAATGTTTACTCCAACTGGAAAAGCATGTATGTTGGAATCAAGCAGATTCACCTTAAGCGCCGTTACCTTCCTGTGTTTGTGCTTGAGTAGAAAGGATCGGACCACATGACTGGCATACTTCTCCTTCGTCTCCAGCGTGACTTCAAATTCACCATACCGCTCTGGCATCCCCTTGGCCGGCCAGTAACGATCACACTTCCGCTGTTGGCAGAATCACACAGTAAAACCCAATTTAGCCGCCAATACTTAGTTACAATGTCTCCACAGATTTTGACCCACACATGAGTGAAAGTCAGAAGTTGCTTGAGGTAGTTTTAGTTATCATTCATTTCTTGTGAAAAAACCCACAGATTTCGTAAAAAGTGTCTTACAAGTGTCTTACAAGTCCGGCAACCTATGGAAAGTAAGATCATTTGAAAACTTTCAAAGGGAGGAAGGTGCAACGACTCTTCCTTGGTTGGACTCTTCCTTGTAATAATAACAGAATAAAAAATCATTCCTCCAAAATAACCCATCAACCATGCTGTGAAGAAATGTTGATCAAAAATGCATTCCAAAATAGCTATGAAACATGGAAATTAACTAAAACCTGTGAAGATGGAATTTGCATCCGGGATGATGATGTAAACAGAAATTTTCTCTTTTGCCCGTTCCCGACGTAATATATGGAGCACTGCATGCTCAGTGCTTTCTGAGAGCCTGTGAATTTTTCCACACAGGCTCTCGGAAAGCACCGAGCATACAGTGCTTCATATATTACGTCGGGACAGGGCAAAAGAGAAAACATCTCTGTTCTAATTTACATCATCATTCAAAGGAAAGCTGATTTCACTCAAAGTTTATGTACAAATGACTCATATATAAACATACAGCTGGTCACGAATGCGGACTCTATTGAAAGGGGGGTATGGCAAAGCATCTCTTGCTATCTCATGATCCTGTTTATCTAGTGAGATTAATGTTGCTACCACCAAACACACATTGCTGTGTCATCGATCATCAGGTTTCCTTTTCACAAGGAAGTTCCCCACATATAAAAATCCCGCCCGTTCCTCATACTCTAATGTATGACCTTTGTAAATTGAATAAACATTTCATTTGTTTTAATATTTATCTACAGTGACGCTAACCTTTAAAGATCATGCTGAATTGATATGAGTGCCCTAATGAAAATGGCATTGGTAGAACTATTTAACCAACCCAGCTATCCACATAAGGCCTTTTCGCAGTAAGTTATCTTACCCCTAAACCCCGATGAATCCAACAAGACTGAACAGGAAGTTTCTGTTGGACCTTGTTAGCCTGAGCAGTAAACAGCCTCGTCTATAAACATTTGAAGCTGGGTTAGGGTTAAACCTCAAGATTAACTCCCAGACCCGTACTGGGGGGAGTTCACTTTTCAGTGTTTTTTTTTTGCAGGGGGGGGGGGGGGGGGGTGGTTTGGTTTACAAGGATACAAGGATAAAGAACCAATGAAATCATTGTTATCCTCTGAGGGAGGTCTTTTGTTGAAAACGGTCCTCGGAGATACAAATGTGTACTTAGTCTATGAAAGAATGTTAAAGTAAAGGGACAATAGAGAAGATAAATAATAATAATAATAATAATAATAATAATACTACTACTATAGACATTTGTAAAGCGCACATATTCACTAAGACCACGGTGCTCAAGGCGCTATATGTTATTACCCCTGCTCATCGTGCCCATTAATCATTCCTGAAACCTTCCGAGGTATACAGCCCCAGCTGCAAGTTAAGCGCACAGATGCTAATCAAACACATAACCATCGCTGCCCTCACAGGTACCCATTTACTCCTGGGTGGAGAGAAGCAACTTGTGACAAAGTGTCTTGCTCAAGGACACAAGCACCATGACCCTGGCTGGACTCGAACCCACAACGTGCAGTATCACTAAGATCTTGTGTTTGACACACTAAACAATGGGGCCACAGCACTCCACAAAGCCTTGTCCTAGTAGTATAGTAAAATATAGTTACAAAGGCCCACTAGCTTGTACATTGGCATACGTGTCCTGTTTGGAAGTATAAAAGCTATTGAAAGTGGCACTATCTGACATGATAAGACAGATTCCTCTTTTGTGTCTAGCACAAGGCACGAAAGGGAACACCATCTTATGACGTCAGACTTGTTTGCTGTCCCAAGCAACGACTTTTACACAAATTGGCACCAGCGGCTAGATGGGATTTGATAAAAACAGCTCTCAAAAAGTAACTTTCGGATTATTTCATGGCTGAAATCATTGCCTGTTTTATTGTAATATACCTTAATCTATATCAAACTACAAATAACGCAGATTTCTCTAAGCCATCATCATCCTCCTTAAAGTACAAGTTGTACCACTCCGCAAAAGAAGGTATTATGTCATGCTAGGTGAAAACATGCACAGGGCTGTTCCATGTAAAGAGGGTAAACAAAATTTGTATACATGATACATGATTTTTGTTGTTTCTAGTTTGTTGGCTTCTATTATATCTATGTTTTTAACAGTTAACAGTTGCCGTACTACAGCAAAGAGGATTCAAGACTTGGATCAGGGGTGAGATTGGCCAAAAATGAAAAATCCACGAAAAATCCATGAGGACCCAAGATTAACATATAGTTTGTAATTATCAGTCTATATCCACTTTTACATGGTAAAAACACCTTTAGGACACCACCTCAAGAAATCCAGATTGCAAAAGAGATTCTTTACAAATTCTGAAATCCCAACAAAAAATCCTAAAATCTGGAAAAAATCCTGACAAATCTCACCCATGTTGGATGGACAGGGAAGCAGAAGAAGAAAAGATAATCCACAGATTGGGCTGACTTGATAAAGGATTAAATAGTGGTTTCTTACACTACAGCATTGACTCGTCGCCACCTTTTGTCTAGACCATGTCACACTGTACTTGTATATAAACCTTGATGATATGTTCTTCATTGTTTTCTGATGAAGTAGCTGTTGCTATAAAAAGAGTATGCAAAGATTTTCCCTAGTTACATGTAGTCACTGATGTGGTACATAACTTTTCCATTTATTATTGCCTGACTAAACACGGCTACCCACATTTTCAGAAACATTAACCCTAACAGTCCTGAATCCTCCAATTTTAATATAATTTGCCACATGCCCTAGGGAGTTAGGGTCAATATCGATGAGCAAAGATGAAAAAACAAATGTTGGTAGAAATTAATTCTATCTCATTTCTTTCCCCTTGTTATATTTAAAGGGCTATATCTCTACATGCACTTCCGTTTAATGAGTATGCAAATGTTAAAATATCTCAAGAACACAAAATGCCACAGGGGTCAAACCTACACCAAAATAAAGCTTAGGATGTGGCCAATTCAACTATATATATAAAACCCCGTTATTACAATTTTGCGACATAATACCCATTTTGTAGAGCAGGTCAAAAATGTGCTAATAATTGTCTGCACAGTGGTGCATTTTCATGGATTCAAAAAACTATGGGGTTAGGGTTAAGCCTGGGGAATGTCAGTGTTACACTCATTCCAGACCCTAAAATTCCACAAGTTGAGTTACGTCTATAGTGTCAAAAGGGCAGAGCTGTAGTAGAGTCCCTGCAAGTCCGGTCACAAGTAACTGGATGAACATTAGGGAATGCCTTTGTCAAAGCTCATTTGAATAGCTTGTGATTGGAATTAGGACTGGAGTGCTGGTGATGGACTTGCATAAACTTGCAGGGACTTGTGATGGACTCGACTACATCCCTGCAAAAGGGCTATAATGATTACACTGAACCCTGTCAAAGGAAAAGTGTGTTTAGGAAGGAAAAGTAGGAATTGCCAAATAGTACGATTGCTACACCGCATTAAAAGAAAAACATCAAAAACTGTAAACAAAATTCTCTTCTAAACAAACAAACAAAAGGTGACGATATTTCAAGGCAACTCTCAAATGACACATCAAGGCAACTCTCAAATGACACATCAAGCCATCCTGATTCAACCGAGATGAACGGACAACTATCGGGGTAATAAAGACATCAGAGTTTTTTCTTTCTCTTTTTGTTTAGGTGTACCCAGTCTCATACCCAGCTCGTACCGCTGCTCTTTGGACGTACTGGTCTACTCGCCAGGTGGCTCTGATAATGATGTCATGCTTGATTTGTGACTGCAACCAAGCAGATAAGTCATCAAATAATTTATCAGCGATGAAGAGTCAGCTTCCCTTGTACTTTTCAGGGGTTAGATTGGCCAAAAATGAAAATTCCACGAAATCCACAAAAAATCCACGAGGACCCCAGGTCTACATAGTTTATATTTGCCTAAAGGAACCCTCTTAAAATATCCGTTTTTATTGGTCTATATCCACTTTTACAGGTAAAAACACCTTGAGGACAACACCTCAGAAATTGCAGATTGTAAAAGAGATTCTTTAAAAATTCTGAAATCCTGACAAAAAATCCTGACAAATCTCGCCTCTGACTTTTAAACTCAAGTCGATGCTGCTGACCAAAAAGTCGCGATTTCCAAATTTTCCATTCAACAGCCTAAAATGCGGTACCTCTGTAAAAAACAGCAATACTGCTAACAATACCGTCTATGTAATAAGGACGCCGTCCCTAAAAACAAATTTTGGCACAACCCCCCCAAGTCAAAATTCTCAGTTCCACTCCTGCAGATGTATAAAACCATATGGTAGAAGGCGATAAATCTGAGTGAATGATTTGTGTTCCAGACCCAGGGGTCCCGTACAGACTGCACCATCACGGAAGACGGGAAGTAGGACAACTCACCCTTCCCCGTTCCTCCAGTTTGGTGATCATGACAATCACCATGGTGTGTTGCTCCCAGACCATCCGCCAGAAGTCCTCAAAGGTCGACTTGAGGGGACCCTGGGCAGCGATATAGGCCTTCTGCCTGCCGTAACCCTGCAGAGGAGATTCCATAAGATTCCACCTTATATCAAAATATGTGCCATTTCGCAAATTCCTACTTATTAGTTCCAGTCTTTTTTGTGCAGTATCCTTTGTTTTTTTTTCAGACTTTCCGTGTTGTGTTTTTAATTTTTCAAAGTGAACAAAGAAAACTTTCTGTGCATTTTAAAAAATATTTTTTCAAAGTTGAGTAAGTGTCCGGGCTGTTTCCACTACAAGCCTTGGCTTATGAGAACAGCCTTGCCCTCCTCTTATATTACTCTTTCTGTTCATTTCTTTATATTATAAATGTTTTCAACCTTGACCATTAATTTAGTTTTAAATACTACGTTATTAATTGTGTTAATTAGCAATACGTTTTTATATGTACCTATAATTAATATGCATTATACTTATTATATATAATATTGTGAGAGAGCAAAATAAATGTTTTATTGAATTGAATTGAATTGAATTGAATTGAATTAAATTGAAAAAGTTAACAAAGAAAACTGAAAGGAGCGGGATTTGAACCTGCAACCTCCGGAATACCGCACCGGTACTCTAGGCTATCTTGCCCTGTGTTGGTACTCTCCCAAACTGTCAGCGTCTTTGTTGGGAAGGGCACTTTTTTTATAAAAAAATCTTGACTAGTAGGGCTCAAAATTTCCACTTGACTGCTAGACCAAAAATGGGTAAAGCACCCTCTACTGATAAACAACAATCAAATGATGTCATGTTATATAGAATATGGTTGAACTTCATCCATCCCAAAATTTCTCTATTACAACAACTATATTTTCCTATTATAAACTGCCAAAGGCCCAAAGAGCAACGTCGCTTCATTATTCAAATTGTGTTCGTTCCCCTAAAACTTTCCCTGGAGTGTCACGTTCACCCGGAACCAACCACGGTAAATTACTGTCACTTATGATATTGCTGTAATTTGCCACTGAGAACAAACTTGCTTAAGTTTGAAACCTTAGGCCAGTTAATTTGGTTGATTTGCATATTTCAGATCAATCCAGTTAGTTAGTAGTTTACAGCAGCTTTTATTCATTTTCACAAATAAAAAAAACTGGGAGATCTACTTACGTCAATGTAACTGGCATTGATGTAGTCTGATAATGGCTGGTTGGGTAGGATGCTCAATTTGACCCTCGTGTGATCATCTGGAATGGAACATACAGGCAACTGGAGTTATTCTTCAATCGCTGAATGGCAGTAAAAATGTACACGCGACAAAGCATTTGAAGTATAATTTCTTCACAAGATTTCTTCATCGAGAACAATCGCTGGATACGAAGCCGTGCTTTGCTGTGGGCCGTCACTCATGAGAAGAAACTTCGTCCCGCCAATGTAGCTTCAAGCGATAACGGTGCTTTTTGTGAAACGATATGGATATGTTGTCATTAACTGCGCATTAATTATGGACGAATATCGGTTTATCTCGTCACCTTCGATGTGTAAGGGATGGGGAGAGAGCCAGAGAGTCGCTCATTTTGGTTTTAAATAGTCTACAACGGTACACTATTACATGTACTATGGTCAGGTCCGAGGCGGTCATTATTTTTTTTTTTTTTTTTTTGTTGAAATCACCCAATACAAGGCTAAAAGCCACTCTAGGTATTAGGGTTATGATCAGAGGTAGTAGGATTGGCCACATTTTGAATTGCCAACCCTACCACCCTTACGGTTGGCAGTGATTAAATGGTGGTGTCATATGAATATTAGACTCCCATGAATATCCGACTCCTCTTCCCTATTATTGGTTAAACCCTCTCACGTGACCGGCCACTCTCCCAATAATCGATTAATCGAAAGGGCATGTGCAGTAATACAATATTTCATGGTGACAAAATTTGACGCTACAGTGGCACTACTGCTTCAGGGGCCACTTTCACGGAGCTGCTAAGCACAAAAACATGCTTAGCATGGAAAAATCTTCCTCGATAAAAGGAGGATTATCAACACAATTTTCATGTGATGCATACTGCATGTGACTGGTATTCAGCTATTTCCTGTTTTACATTCCAATGACATGGAGTTTTGGCTGGTAACCTGTTTTTACTAACCAAGACTTTTTTTGTGCTAAGCAAATTTCTGTGCTTAGCAGTACCGTGAAATTGGCCCCGGTCATGGAGGTGAACAATTAGTGGGTACCACAGTGAGGTACACTCGGCCAAAAAAGAAAGTTCCCTCTTTGTACTTTTTGAATACTTATAATCATTTCAAACACTTCAAAAAGTCATTTTAAATGCAGAAAAGGGTTCTACTTCTAATGATGCGCACACGACGCGTCGTTTGCTTGAGGGGAGAAAAAAAATGAGATTTGTCGAATTGGGTGCAAAAATAAAAGTGGCTTTTTATGATGCAAACTCAATATTGCATTGAAACTGTGTCTACAAATGCTTTCATTAATGTCAACACTCAACATGATTTTATCAAAACTGCTGCTGAAATCGTGAGGCGTTACACACTAATCAATAACAAATCATTTTATCTGAAAAATGTCAATGTAATCTATTGCCTGCATTATAAAAAAATGCCACGTTTATTTTTGCACCTAATTCGACAAATCTCATTATTTCTCCTCTAAAACAAACGTCGTGTGCCATAAATGACGCATCATCAGAAGCAGAACCTTTTTCTGCATTTTATGACTTTTCGAGCTATTCAAAAAAAATGATTACAGTATTCTTGAGTTATTCAAAAAAGTACAAGGCGGGAACTTTCTTTTTTGGCCGAATGGACAAACAGGTGACTGATTTTGACTTGGGGGGGGGGGGGGGGGGGTGTGTTACTGAGGAAATTTTTTCTTTACAAACTTGAAATGTACTGGTTTTGTAAACATGACATGAAATGAAATGATTTCGCAATCTGGACAGCTTTTAATTGTAAACTTACATGCCACAATGTTGGTATATCGATTCTTGTACTTGAGGTTCGGGTCAGTGCTAGCCAGGGCTGGGTAGTTTGTGCTGACTCGCTGAATATCCTGCAACAAATATAAACACAACAAAACATAATAAGGCAGGGCGTTTCACCCCGAAAAATACATTTTCAAATGGAATTGCTAATTTCTTAGCATTAAATACATTGTAAGTTATGGATTTATAGTGAGACTTTATACAAAAACGCGACCTATTTAAAAAAAATTTTTTATGCAAATCGCCCATCACAAGCCCTAGGGCACTCGAGGTGTGGGCTACTTAGGAAAGTGTGGAAGAACCAGCCCCTCACACTGAAACAAGACCAGATAATCTGATCTCTTCACAGTGTGAATATAGGGATGGGATGGGTAACCAGTCCACTTCAACGCATTAATAATGCCTCCACCCATATTAGACGTAGAAGTGTCTTAGCCCAGGACCGGGCTCGAACCCACAACCTGCAGAATTACCGGCAGATCACAAATTCAGTGCTCCAAACCACTAGGCCACGGCACTTCCACAAGCTTCCACTTACATGTACCTATGATAAGTAACATTATCTTTAAGCAAACTTGAAAAATTGATCCTGATTGGTCGATCCATGGCAACTGACAGTGTGATAATATCCCATATTGCACGGTCCATATCACACTCCGTCTGTTGCGCTGTTCTAATTCCGCGTATTGCGTGATATGCAAAGAGCAGTGCTGCAAAATCCATTGGTAATTCAAAAGCTGCGCATTTGCGTCCCATGTGGATCGTCACATTATGTTTTCCAGAACGCACTAGCAACTTGTCATGGCCCTTTGCTCTTTGGATGCGGAATGTCTCCAGATATAAAGTTAACATCTGCTGTTGAAAATGTGGTTACGCTGAATTTGAGTATGTCAACTTATTTCATTAAAAATCCTCATTGAACTGTCTTGTGATTGACTTGAGTTAGGCAAATATAAATATTTTTAACTACTCATCACAGGGCCGTGCGCGCGTGTTCCATCTTTACTGCACGTCAAGTTTGCTTCAAGATAAATTCGTTATCCCACTCACGCAACACAGAAAATGTAGTGCGTCCGTGTCCCATATATTCCATGTTCCACTCGCGCTCGTGGGACACTAATAGAATTAATAAGTTTCAAAATTTGAATTAGGAGAATGATACTCCTAATTCCTACAGTACAATGTATATCAATCTTTGCACATAGTGCACAAGTGCAGGTTTTCTTCTAGAATTAGAGGGAATCCACGAAATTCAAAATTTTCAGAAAATCTAACAAAATCCAAAAGCTGTTGTAATTTGTTGGATGTCGTAGTATAAAAACACAAACTACGTATGGTGTGTTGGAGATTGTCATATTCAGCAGGGTAGCAGCTAAAATACACCTGTTGGATTTAGGAGGGTAAAACAGACTTCTACAAAATGTTACTTTAATTTTGTTGTATTTAGCAGGCTTCTCATTTCAGTTTTGTTGAAAATTGTTGGATTTAGCAGGGCCACATGAAAAAAGATCGAAGGGGTTAGGGTTAAAGCAAAATATATTTTATATAATGTACAGAGAGGAGCTCAAACTGCTTGTGAGTATTCTTCAGACAAACAGAGTTATTTCAACCCTAACCCCTGGTTATTCTTTCTAGTAACCTTCCTGAAACCTCAAAACTCCAACAACAATTTATGTTATGCAAGCAATTACAGACTCCTTGCGACCTAACTATACTTCGCAAATGCTTTAATGTGAGAAATGCGCGAGAGTATAATTTAAATTTGTATGTGCTTATATATTAAATCAGTTCTTGTGTTTTCATCCAATATATTCTGTTTTTTTTATAATTCATATCTAATTCAGCCTTTGGACCACAAGATATGATTTTAACAAACTAACTAACTAGTCAACCAATCAACACAGTCACATGTTGGTAAACGATGATGATTTGCCCAAACTTTGCTGTAACATTTGCATATTACAGGCATGCAACTTGGAATTAAAAAAAAACGAGGAAATTCCAATCTTTACAAGACTTTGTACAGTGTTTTTCAATTTTCAATGGCATAAGTGTGAAGTGAAAAACGAGGAAATCAGCTAATCCGAGGAAAAGTTGCATAAATGATATTAGACACCGCAGGGTCATGGTGTGCAGAAAGCCAACAGACACAGCAACATTACATAGCAGTATTAAAGACCTACTATAACCAAAGTTTAATTCTCTAAAAAAGATTAGTATCTTGATTAGAAACCAAATTCGTGCTAAATATTGTCATTTTCTATCCATCATTATTACTTAACGGACGAGAGAAAGATGCTAATTAAATATTTACTCCAAGTTCTCTCCCTGCGGCGCGCTGTTAGCCTTGACGTCATCGCGTGTAGTCATCCATACTAAACTCAGATTTGAAATTAAAATAGTAGGCTTACATGATGGGATACAGAGACAAAGTTAATTCAACATGTATTCTGTGTAAATACCGCGTACTCATGTATGAACTTGTACCAAGTGCAACGATCGGACTACACACCATGACGTCACGCGCAATAAATGCATAACGCATGACATGCAAATGGGGACGTGACGTATGCTTTTTCAGACGATAGGATTTTCAAAAGTGAACCAATTTGCATTTTTGTTTTCAAATTTAAAAGGACAGTACAACATATTTTGTGTGTATTGCTCTCTATATTGACATATCTGTAGACAGAGACAATAATTTCACATTTTTTCAAAGCGTTCTACTAGGTCTTTAACATTACCCCCTTCCCCTCATGCGGAAAATACATGACCATCATTGAAACCGGTTGATACTCTGTGGACCACACACGTATCCTGTCATTCATCATAACAGATGCCACCTAAAACCCTTCCTGATTGGACAAAGTTAGACTAATTTTAGCTTGTGTTGAGCAAGGATGTGCTGCACATGAGTGGAAATCCGTGGTCATGAGGGATCAGGCTCACAATGTTAGAAATTTAGTGTGGCGGTTCAACTGATGTTTTTTTTCAATTAATGACAGATACATCTGTTAATGTGTCATATATGACACATTAACAACCCGAGATTGAAGGTCAAGACTATTTTTATGATGAGGGAAATGAGGAACAATTCCCCACTGTTTTCATGACTTTATTAAAGGGCATCTGGACACATAGAATGAGTGCACAAGAATACTAAATATACCATATAGGTCCAGCAGCACATAGGGACAGGTTAATTTCAAATTTTGGACCCAAATCTGAAAAAATTCTCGTCAAAGTCTCGTCAATGCAAATAAATCAGGCACATGCCTGATGACCCCCCCCCCCCCCCATCTTCAACGTAGTGTACACCATTTGCTTTTGCTGTAATTTCCAGAAATAAATGGATTTGGGGGTTAGTATTTTATAGGGTGCTAGCAAATACTGAAACACTGACCTGTTTAAAGTTTTGTGTGCATATATGCTGGGAAAACCGTAGTCTGCATAGAGAGAACAAATTATGTTCTAGTAATCTGGTTCCCTGACCGTACTTTAGATAAAACGGAGCAACTTATACACGTCAGGGAATTATCAGGTCAGGGAACTAGACTATTTCCAACGATTGTCGGCCGACAATCGTTGGAAAACGATATAAATGTCCCCTTTTCTTGGTGCCATGATTTCACAGGATGCTTGAGACTGCTATTTACTTAGTAAGGAATTTCGTAATAATTCAGTAAAAATAAATTGGAGGATTACCAATTATCTACACTACCTTTAACCATGTCAATAATGGCCAAGAGGGGATGGGTTGCCACTGCTGTGAGACAGCTATAAAACACTAAACAATTCTACCAGGATCATCACCCATTTACTTTTACTAAAAGGACTTCAAAGGGATTACCAAAAGGACTTCATATAAAGGTTACAATAGTGCATGCATGACCCAAGTTTGATTCCAATTGGACTTCCAGTTTTCAAATGATTCAAGTTGGACAATGCCAGCCTGACGTGACCTGAAATGACCTCAGTACTTGACCTTTGACACAAGCATCATATAAAGGTTGCAATATTGAATGCATGACCCAAGTTTGATTGCAATTGCACTTCAACTTTGCGCATAAAACAAATTTTTCGAAACTTTAACCAAAATGACACGTACAGACTACGTACAGTTTTAGAAAATGGAAATATCAGAGCATCTGTTTTCAATTCGTCTTCTCCAACATAAAAGTGGCGAAGATCGTTTCGACTTTTGGTGCATCATTTATGGGCATCGCCAACTTGAATTGCGCCACTAGGCACTCCGACATGCACTTCCTTATTTGATATAGGTGACCCGAGAACACTGCACTCGAGTCAACCGAGAATACGGTTTCTAATGCGCCATAGTAATATGGGCTCTACTCTTCTCAAGGCTGCAAAATCCTCCCCACGTATGTTTCCTCCGCCAACTTAGTTTTGCTCATTGTGCAGATCTACAGTTTACCCTTTGTGCTGTACAAGTGGCGTCAGATCAGTTTCTTTTTTTAAGCAATGAGTGCTTATTTGCGTTTGAATAGGCATAATGGTGTTGCATAATTGAATTGCATATCAGCCTTTTACAAGCAGTGATATTCGTTGATTTCCTCTGTTGCTGTCATACTTTTCATGAGATTCTTTGGAAGCGGGGTTTTTACAAGAATGCGAATCCCACGGAAGTGAAGCTAATTAACGACCAACTTGAAACCTTCCTGGTGATTATTATATTGGTGTGCAAAATTTGTTTTGGTAAGATTCACGAGTTCAAACCCGGTGTAGGTTGTGCTTCGATTCTGTAGCAGCAATTGATTATTAAAACTGAACCAGCGATCCCGGTGATTTTCGAATAGTGCATAATTCAATAGCTTTTAATCATATCGATACCAATCACTATAGAAATATGCCAAGAATCGATACTATATACTTGCGACTTTACCTGACAAAATACAAAGAAATCAATAAATATTACTTCAAAAAAACTTTGCACGCCTGATTTTATGATGTGTGTCATAGGAAACTTCTTGTGCACATATATTTCTGGGGTACATCTGACAGAAAACCCCGGAAGAGATCATTTGAATGGTTCGTATTGTCATAGCATTTGTACAGTATTTTGGCAACACGTCTAGTAGCAGCCCAATGTAAGACTATCTCACAGACATTATTATCAATGGCTACGGCTCTTCACCGTAGCCTGTCAATGGCCAAATTCGAAGCCGTAGCCACAACAGATCCGATCCAGGCAACGGCTTATACTGTGCGACTGCAGCATACTAGCCTGTGAATAAACTAAACTGATACACCCGCAATACACGTCAACATACGTGTCCCAGACCTGGTGAATTTTGAAAGATCTGTGAGAGTCGGGCTAATGAGTCAATGCTGATGAGAAGTGATGGCTAAAAAGAAAGAATGAATATGAGACTTGATATAACTGTCCATAATCCAACTCTACAATAGGTCTACACTGGCCCCCCTCTCACCTCGTACTCAGTTGCAAAGCCTCCGTCGCTGTCGGCGTGATTTGCGATCACGTGAGGCTCAAATTTGGAGACTGGTATTGGCGGCTCTTCCAGCTCGTCTAATTGGAAATCAAGACGAAGAATCAGCAATTTTTGAAGTCACTTTGAAAACAGTTTTGCAAAATTAACCAAACAAAAACCATCATTACACAAAATTTGATTGTCTGAAAATTGACAATAAATAATCTTTTCAGAGTTAATATAGATCAAAACAGGAAAACAAATGCTACATGTACAAATAATTCTGAAAGAATTTACAATTCTTTAAACAAACCACAAGGGAAACTGACTAGGTAAATTTGAATAAATGGGTTTACGACTTCTGACTAGCGCCCACCGAACAAAGACACTGATAGCTCAGTTGCTAGAGCGCCAATATGGTGTTCCGAAGGTCGCAGGTTTGAATCCCGCTCCTGCCAGTTTTCTTTGTTCCCTTTGAAAAACAAATAATGCATAAATAAAGTTTTCAATGTATTTTTGTGTTTTATCGATATTTAGGACAAACAATTAGGGGGAATTTTTGTGGGTGTGGCCACGCCCCCATAATTTCTGCTGCAAGTCTTGATAAATTAAAAAGAATACATCAGGATCTTAAATTCTTACGTAATTCATCGTTGATTCTGAAACATTTGTAGCATTTTTCCTATTTCCATTTCCGTGAACTAGTAAGTTGCTTTTACCAGTTCCACAAAGTACAAGAAGCACTACTTTCAAAGTAAACTAAACACAGTCTAACGTTACATTCATCCTTTAATCCTTATAAACCATCTTTAGTTACTGTAATTTGTTGGGTTTTTTTTTTTGGGGGGGGGGGGAAATTCAACTGACCTGGTTTGGCAAAAGCAGGGGGCACTCCATTTTCCTGCTTTTCAAACTCGAGGCGGTCCTTCTTCCGCATTCTAATATCAAAGAAGAATATGAAAAAAAAACCTATTTTCAATGACAATTCACAAAAATAATTTCACCTACATTTAATGGGCACAACTACATATTCCAAATTACATGAAAACAGATGTGTTTTGAAACAAATCCAAACTACTCCTCAAAATGCACTACACAATCACGGTATGACTCAACGACACTGAGAGGTCCAAATTCTGACCAAGAAATTAACCAGTTCTCTTTTTTATTATCCATCCAAATTTTTCAGTTGGTTTTTCAACTGTTTGATGAAAACAGAAATATGTTTAACATGTCCAGTATCTAACAGTACCATCTCCCATTAACACCCCCCCCCCCCCGCCCCTTTTTGTCACACTACACTGTCCTCCCAGCTTTATCCACCATCTCACCCCCCTTTCATCCTGATCCAAGTTCCTTGCTGTCCCTTCCCCTCTTTTTACTCTATTTGATGTTCACCTACCACCACACTCCCTTGTCCTTAATCTCTCTTTTGTGGTTCTCCATGTCCCCCACATGTTTGTTTCTTGTACCACTGTCATTTGCCTTCGAACAAGAACTTGCTTAAGTTCGAAACATTAGTTCAACTATAAATGTCCAGTGTCTGTGAAAAATTGTCCAACATTGTCAAACTCCGTATTTAGTCTGGTTTCTGCTCTACTGAAAAATGCACCAAACTTCAGATTCATGGTAATTTTATTTTGGTCTGAGGCTTTTTTTTTCTTTTTCTTTTTATAGAAAAAAGGGCATTTATGAATGGGAATAAAAGTGTGATGGAGTGTGTATAAAATTACAATTTACAACAAGTGCAGGTCATTATTAGTGACCAGGCCCCCCCCCCACCAGTTATTAATCACAGGTTTATACACCAGCACACTTGTATTCTCCATTTGTATACCCCTGCAATCAATGAACAAACATTTTGACGAATTCCTCCATGACGGTTCGGAGTCACATCAGGAACATGTCAACTTTGTTTCTGCAACCTTTGAGCAAAGTGAGGAACACATCAGAGGATATGGATATTAGGGAGTTAATTACTC
The DNA here is from genome assembly GCA_037893225.1 of Hippasteria phrygiana. Taxonomy (NCBI): domain Eukaryota; kingdom Metazoa; phylum Echinodermata; class Asteroidea; order Valvatida; family Goniasteridae; genus Hippasteria; species Hippasteria phrygiana. The sequence goes on along the minus strand of JAZGUH010000636.1, from coordinate 109,714 downwards.
ATTTCCCAAAGATTTAATATTATCACTAGTGGTGGAAGAAGTTAGTATAGCCCCGGGGTTTAACAAGGGGGGGAGGAGGAGGTGGTATAATAGGACTGCAGCTGTCAGGGAAAATGTCAATGTGAGTGGTAAATGCAGTAAAAGATTAGGGCTGTCCGGAATATACTGAAAATTTGAATATTCAATCGTCAATTGAATATTCGAATAACTTTTTTTATGCGTAAAATAAATGGCTTTTTGATGTGCCAACTTATCAAAAAAAGTTGTTTTTAAAGTTCAAAATTGTCATGTTAAATTAAGTAGCATTTCTAGTACAGAGTTGTGGCTTGTGTGTTAATTGAAAAATTATACAGAATTTTCAGGTGTTCACAAAAAAACTATTTTGTTTCTTTTCCAAGCCCCACACCTCTGGATCACCAATGGCAATTTTGTTTGCTGCTTAGTCTGGTTCGGGTTGTTTGCATTATCTTATTACTGATAAAGAAGAGACAGAAACAAGGTAGCTTCACCGGGGGCCCCTGAACATGGATAGGGAAAAAGCAACAAAAAAATGTTGGAACGGCAAGGTTTACTTATGACAAATTTCGGGAATTTTTGCCGAATTCGGGGATTTTTGCTGCATTATACAAAAGGGTATTTATGAATGGGAATAAATGTGTGCTGGGCCGGTGTTTAACAAATACGTTTAAAACCGCCTTGGGGCCTGGACGCCGATAATGACCCTTGCCAAAACTTTCCACGGCAAATTTCCTGACACATTCAGAGAAACCAAACTATCAAATTTACAGCCAAGAAAATATACATTATCAAACTTTCTGTCCAGGGTTAATGCTAACATTGAGTATTTTTAAAACATTACATAAACAGAGTTTTTTGTTTGTTTCTCGTTTGTTTTTTTAATTGAAATCACCCAATACAAGGCTGAAAGCCACTTCAGGTAATGAGTTACGATCATAGGAGGTAGAGTTAGCAACATTTTGAATTGCCAGCCCTCCCTCCTTTACGGATTTCCTGTGCCCAGATCTAAATAGAGGATAATTCTTCAACAGATTCCAGAGATATTATGCCAATTTCAGACCTATAGACCCAGGTGGGGTAACTTCACCATCGGTCAGACCAACTCAGCTACCCCCCCCCCCCAAAAAAAATACAAAAGTTTAAAATTTAGCAGATTTAAGTTCCTCAAATGGACACGACAGGACCTAAAATGCCTAAAATAATATGAGAACCCAAAAGATGTTAAAATTTGCCTTGATGGCCTTCACTTTTTATGTATTAAAAAAAGAACACAAATACAGACTTATACAAATAGTAACTAAATCTAAAAACTATTGACTGTGGGACTTACAATGCACTTTTATGCATTCTCCATTAGACTGAATGTGAGAGGAAATAACCAGCAGACGGTGAGGTAAGTTTGGTCATGCCATCTACCAGGTCCCGTTACCTCGTAAAGGTCCAAGTTTACCAAGGAACCAACAGGAATTAAACTTCCTGACTGTTTTTAAATCACGTCTTAAAACTGTATCTTTTTAATGAGGAATATAATAACTAGTTTTTAACCCGTTTTTACATTATTTTAATCATGTACATGCGCTCTTGCAGGGTCTCTTGCATCAGTAAAGGTAGCTTTTAACTTAAGTGTTTGGTATTTTTGGGCCATTTTAATTTACCTTGCTTACGACTTAGGACAGGCTGGCCAGCTGGTCAGTCGGTGGGTTAGTTGGTTTGTTTGTTGGTCAGTTTGCGGTTTGGTTGATCGGTCATTTACTTGGTTGTAGTCCTTGGTTTGGTTGTGTTTCTTGGTAGTGGGGCTTGGCCTGTCCCTCTTATTGTTTGATTTGTAGTACTTTATTTAATGATACCGTGTAGCCTTAATGTTTTTAACTTGGTTTCGTTTTTTTTTCTCCCTATTTAACCATTTCCGCTATTTATTTTCCACTTAACTCTTTATGGCCGGCTGTTATTGATATAGGATTGTGCAGCCAAGTGTAATGCAAACAATAGTGCAAACAATGGATTGAGTATGCACAAGCATGAGCGTGTAGACAACCAGTTAGGTGGTCTTTTTTTTCCATGGCCGTCGTCCGTATTCGAGAGGTTAATTGTCTGCCACATCTGCCTTCAACTTCGCATCACTTCTTTGTTGCCCCTTCCTTTGTTCTCTCCCTTTCATGTTTTTTGGTCACATGACACCCTCTCCACTTCAAACCCTCTTATTCCCCTATTTATGATTTAACCAATGTAGTCCGTTCCCAGACTTGTCAGGTTCAATTTGTGTGTCATTTACCCTTTGAGATAGTTTCTGCTAGGATCAAAACATCAGGGGGAGGTGAGTTGCTCTCACCAACGGTGGAAGTTACCCTTTGAAAGAAAATCAACCATTGCTCGTGCCGCCGATGTTACCATCAGAAAATGTCAATATTTTCAAAACAAAATTGCACCTGAGATTTAATGGTACTAAAAGCTTTCCCAAAAACTATTGTACAGCACCTATGAGAATTTTGTTTGGATATATGGTGCTTTATAAATGTTATTATTACATTACCATACCAATGCTTGAATTTACTGGACTCAGTGAGTATACCGAGCCCCGTCATGCAACCCGAATGCTAGCGGCAAACTTGATGCCACCGAACTTTGTCATTTGCTCCCCATGCTAAGATGCATATAACTTGGAAATTCACTTAACAAATGAAACTCCTGATTTTCAAGAACAAAAAAAGCTCAGCCCGAATCTTAACTTGTACTTCACCTCAATTGCGGAAGTACCTCAATTGCCACTATCCACTGTAAGTGAGATCCGTTTGGCAAGCTTCCACCCACGGAGCTCCAAATAGCATTTCACTCCCACCATCTTGGGGGCTATTTTGGTGAGTCTTAATAGGTTTCTTGGACGATGTCCAAGCATGGGTTTCCCTTGCCACAGCTTCTTATAACGGAATAACAATTCCGTGGACAGCATATGCATATGTCATTTTCCCCCGTATGTAATCTGAGAGATTTGCAATTTTTGCAAGCTGGACAAGCCGGTGGAACAGTTACCATGAAAATATCTGTAGAATAGACTAAGAGTAGTAATAGATATCTGGTGAGAGAGTGATTGTAAGCATGAACCCGACTCGTCTTTAACCAAAGTAAAAAGCAAAAAGTTGACAAAGTATTTAGCTGCTACAAAAACCTTACCCAATTCAGAGCACTCAATGTTCCCTGAAGGAAAGTCGTATACGTGTATATATACAGAAAACCAAGAAAATCACAAGCAAAATTTGTTGAAATGTCTTCATTCCCCGTACAATGATATGTCAACCTGCAACACCCCCCCCCCCCCCCCCCCCTTATGGGCTCTGTGCGCCGTCGAATGAGGCCGCTGTCCACATAGCAACCGCACTTCTATGGGCAGTACGTCGCTGATATCCGCACCGCGCTCCTCGTTCATTCGATACTCGTATACCAGTGGGATTGCTTTGTCTGTTTGCTGACTCTCGATAATTGCGTTTTCAACAAGAATATCACAGCGGGAACCAAACACTAAAGTCAGTTAAGATGGCGTCGATATTGACCCCCCAACTCGCCTTTTCTTTCCGCTGAGGGGGTAGTTGTGCACGGAGCCCATAATGCATCAGGAAAAATGGCATTATATTCCCAGAAACAAGCATAAAATAGGAAGTTGAAATTTGACATTATGATTTATGATCATATAGGCAAAGAGCTTGGAATGATAAACTGGGGTTTCTGGTTTTTCTCCAAGAAACCCTACAAATATGAAGTAGCAAAAAAAAAAAAGGTATGTGAACACGGAATATGAAATATTTCTGATGTAATGCAGCATTTATGCACTACCTTGTTAAGAATTGTTGCAAATGGGTCTGAAACCACATGTTAAATTTGTGTTAACATGGAATAATAAGGGAATAAATATGTGCTGGGCCGGTTTTAAACAAGTACATTTAAAACTGCCTTGGGGCCTGGATGCTGATCGGCTTGGGTCATTATCAGCGTCCAGGTCCCAAAGCACATATTTATTCCCAATCATAAATACCTTTTGGTATAATTCAGCAATAACCTCCAAAAATTATACATTTTCAATAAATTCGTACAAAAATTTTACCTTGTTTTGTAAAACACCCCTTTAGCTATTTAATGGTTTGTGCGTCACGAGAGTAGTACTAAAAATGTCCTTATATGGAAATTGATACGTGCGCAATGCACGCGTGATGTGCCGCAGAACGCAGCAGTGCTAGTATAGTGTGAATTTGTGGACTCTAAATATGGACGCAACAGTAGTATTGCGCTTGCGTAATTAGGAGAGTAATTAGGCGAGTAATTAGGCGAGTGTTCAACCGATAAAAGGGACCAGATTACTATAAATTTTGTGTGACACCGGAAAAAGCGTTTAAAACCGGTTGGTGTTTTATCGGCCATTTCAAACCACCCACGTGACGGGCTCTTGACCAATAGAAATGGGTAAACTGTCCTAGGTATTTATGAATCCTGATATAATACAGCACTGATGGCTGTCAAGGATTCTCACCAAAGGGTCTGAAAGTAGATTTTAGTTTTGTGCGTGGTACCATGGCCACTTAACCCTTTAATTGAAGCCGGATGATGCCTATAGGTGCCAAAAAAATATTGCCACCAGGCCGGATGACGTCTATACACGCCATTCTCTGCATTCTTAATCCATTGCTGAATTATTGTGTATGTTACGCTTGGCTGCACAAGCCTCTTGTGTCGGTTTCGCTTGGTTGCACAGGCCGCCCCGGTGCCTTATTATCAATAACCGTACTCAATGAGTTATAAAGTGGTATCCCTCCCCCTTCCCCCACTCACTTTTCAAATTATTATTTGGGCTGAACATTTTTCGGGAAAACTTCTTTGGAGTTTTGGGTTATTTTGTTTTTTGCTCTCCCCCATTGGCAGTTCTTGACACTACACCCCCCCCCCCCCCCCCCATTCAAAGTGGTATAGTGGTGCCCTACAAGGATTACCCACGATAATAAAAATGACAAACATTTCCCCCGGTTCCCTCTTCTGATGTCACTGCCACCAGGGATATGACACACTGGAATCTGGTGCGCTTTCCAATCATTTCCTGTTTCACGATAACTTCCTGTGCATTTTCCCCCCCGAGGACTAAAAATGGGTGAACACAGCGGGGTGACCCTGTCATGGAGCGAAATCGAGACCAGGGGGCCAATTTCATGAGCTTCTATGCACGGAATTTAGCTTAGCATAGAAAATATGTGACTTGGTATCACAAAATAGGCAGAAAATATAAAAAATCCTGAAAATAAACGCAATTTTTTCATTTGATGTATTGTGTGTTGCTGTAGCTCATTTCTGGGCCCTGCTGTAACTTTTTGAAATTGTTAGTGTCTTGACCACTTGTTCTGAGAAAATAAAGCTCAAAGTTTGTTAATGGTTAAAAAGGAAATCACGCTGCCTAAAAATATGCTAAGCAATATTTTGTGCAATCTGGGGAGCCAATTTCATAGAGCTGCCTAAGCACAAAATTTGCTTAAGCACAAAAAACATTGCTTCGTAAAATCAGGTTACCGGCCACAACTCAATGTAATTGTTATGCTAAGCAAACAAAAGCTAAATACCAGTCACAAGCAATATACATCACGTTAACCCGATTTTCATAAGCAAGTTTTTTATGCTTACGCAAATTTTGTGCTTAAGCAGCTCTATGAAATTGGCCCCAGGTGCTTAATGGTTTAAGCAGAAAAGTTGTGCTAAATCTGAGTGTATTTTTGTACAGCTATGTGGAAATGGATAAAGGTATAGCCATAGACAAAACTTCTCTTTTAGGCACTGCCTAATTTTATCACATTTTACAGGTTGTGGAAGTTTAAATCTCCAAAGTCCAATGGGAACACAAGCTTAAAGAGTGTACTTATCTTAGACAGCTGCCCAACTCCAAACACAGCATGGTGTGGTATATCCATACAAATATTTCCCAGAGTCAACACCGTTCAACTTTGATAATAAAATGCCAATGCGCTCTTCGAGCTGTCTGACAACTAGTCATGTGGGATCGGCCTATGAATTCAGGAACAGGTTGCATCAGGATAATAGATCATTCCTTCGTTTCATGGAATCCACGTTATTGAAACAACACAATCCAATGGAAGTGAAACTGGCGGAGTGCTTTAAAAGTAAAGTCAATATTTATCCTGCTCAACACAGAGATTATTAACTGTGTATAGTGGTCGGTTGCTTTTTCATGTCTTTTAAATTACATACTTTCGCTTCCTCATAGGGCTGTTCATTTTCGAATAATTTAGTATTCTAATATTCAAAACTGGGTTTGACCGAATATTCAAATATTCGTTCCTCTGTGATCAAGTTTTTCAGTGCATGCCACACCAGTAAAAAAAAAGAGGAACGTAAAAGCACGCCGGTGTTTTACGTATGGCGATTGATATTATCGACTGTTCAAACGGCATTGTTTTGCATGCCCCTGTTGTATCAAGGGTTTTACGGATGGGAACAATAAACCTCCATCCACTAAAAGTTATGATTGACAAAAATGCGGCATTTGACACTGCTAAGCGCCTTAACTTTTCTATTAAAATAGCATCAGAGTCGTATCTGTACGTGCATATATATATCTTTTTGAATATTCGAACTGGCAAAATGGTATTCGAATATTCGCTTGGCGATCGAATATTAAATATTCGGTATATTCGGGACAGTCCTACTTCAATTTTCTGAATCCAGATTTATTGTTCCTTCTTATGATCAGAATGACTTTCTTCATTCACCGTTTTTTTTCCTACGCTAATTTAAAAAAATTTTTTTTTTAGTAATTTATTTAATTATACCGTGTAGCCTTAATGTTTTTAACTCGGTTTTCTTTTTTTTCTTTTTTCTCCCTATTTCCCTGTTTCCCCTTTTTATTCCCCACCTAACTCTTTATGGCCGGTTGTTATTAATGGGGTGCTGGTATGCCAATACAGGCTTGTGCAGCCAAGTGTAAACACAAACAATAGGCAAACAATGGATTGCGTATGCGCAAGAATGAGCGTATAGACAACAACTGGCCAGGTGTTTGGTTTTTTTCATGGCCGTCGTCCGTATTCGAGAGGTTAATTGTCTGCCACATCTACTGCCTTCAACTTTGCATCACTTCTTTGTTGCCCCTTCCTTTGTTCTCTCCCTTTCATGTTTCTTGGTCACATGACACCCTCTCCACTTCAAACCCTCTGATTCCCCTATTTATGATTTAACCAATGAAGTCTGTTTCCAGACTTGTCAGGTTCAATTTTGGTGTCATTTACTCTTTGAGATAGTTTTTGCTAGGATCAAAACATCAGGGGGAGGTGAGTTGCTCTCACTAACGTTGGAAGTTACTCTTTGATAAAAAATCAACCATTGCTCATGCCGACGATGTCACCATCAGAAAATGTCAATATTTTCAAAACAAAATTGCACGTGAGATTTAATGGTCTTAAAAGCTTTCACAAAATCTCAAAATTATTCAGCCATGATTTTTTACGTATACATGACTTCACATGATGATTACTCATCTTGGGGAACCTTCCTCATTGCGCTCCAGAGGGTCACATTTGATATCTCAGCTACATTGGCAGGCGAAACTCTCTACAGTCAAGGACATTTTTCAATCCCTGGCCAGAATGACCAGCTTGACCCGTCACATTGAATCATATACAGGTGTCAGAGAGTCTCAATAAGCCAGTTGGGATTTTCACTTATAATAAGCAAAGCACCTGTCCTCTTATCCCAGGCATTAGTTGGATACCCCCTCTGGCACGATAAGGGCCGACTTTGGATTACCTATGAGCTGATGAGCTGGTCGTCAGCTTTCCAGAATAAGTTTCTTCTCTGCCTAAGGATTTTCAGGCTGTGTGCACATTAGTATCCTCTGGAGTGTTTCCGATGCTTTCAATTCAAGGCTGATCAAATCCATGGTAAATGATGTAAAAGTATGTATTAATGGCATTTGGACCCACAACTCTTTTATAAATCACTCAATAATACAGGATATATTTAGGCCGTCTCCTTTTGGTAGTTTAATAGAACTAACGGAATGGAATAACAAGGGTGTTATTTCTTGCTTGCTGGCTCTCACAGTTCTCATAAAATAGGCAACTGTTCAAAATGTCCACTTTATTAATTAAATAATACATTTTTCTTTTAAACTGGTGAATGCCTATATCTTGTATGTTTATTTGTGTCCTATTTGTGTCCTATGTGTATTAAAGATAAAGTATCGCCACTAAAAAAGTACCCCCACTTAAAAAAATATTTTGAAGGGTCACAAAATTTCAGGGTATATTTTTTAACAACATTTGGTCCACCCCCCCCCTCCCTCACACAAACAAAACAATTTGTATACAGACCTGGAAGTATAAACTAATGTTATTCATAAATAGCTACAGTTTACCCATTCCTATCGGTCCAGAGCCCATCACGTGGGTGGTTTTAAACGGCCAATAAAAACGGCACATGAAATTTAGACTCCTATGAAATGGTCTCTTCTATTGGTTGCACACCATACAGTCTCCTAATTGCGCAAGCGCAATACTGCCTATGAGTCCATATTTAGAGTCCATAAATTCACACTACACCGGCACAGCGTCAATTTCCATATAAGGACATTTTTAGCACTACTCGCATGAACCATTAAATAGCTAAAGGGGTGTTTTACAAATCAAGGTAAAATTTTTGAACAAAATCATTAGAAATGTATAATTTTTGGAGGTTTTTGCTGAATTATACAAAGAGGTATTTTTATGAATGGGAATAAATATGTGCTGGGCCGGTTTTAAACAAGCACATTTAAAAACCGCCTTGGGGCCTGGACGCTGGAAAATTGCGTATTTTGTGAAAACTGTCACTGAAAATATAAAAACTTTTATACGTTTAATTTGAAAATTGACTTTTCAGGGTAACACACCCCCAAAACACAGACGTAGCGACATTTAGTATCAATGAGCCTTAAGTTTTTCTTATTGCTTCAGGAAACAAAAGAGTGTCTAAGCCGGCCCATCGGCCGGCTACAAATGTCAAACCTGAGACGACCAGGCACCCCTCATCCCCCTGCTGACAGCTTGGATCCGATTACGGTATTTTTAGCCACCGGAGCCTGGCATTTAGCAGGAGACGGGATGCAAGGGCTGAATGCTACTTTACTCTGAGGTACACTTTTTGTTGAGCTGGAGGATTTCCTAGATTGGGGTTTTTGTGGGGAAGGGTGTCTGCCCGACCCTAAATAGCAGCCGACGACAGCTGATGAGGGGTGGGGAGGGAAGGAGGGGGACCACAGGGGCAGACTGGGGGGCCTAAGCCAGACTGTGATTATTGGTATGTGGTAATACGAACAGATGAGGGGGTGGGGGCCATAACATAGGAAAAGGAAAATAAGACTGCTACACAGGGGTGCTGGGTAATGCTACTGGCATTTGGGTTGAACTTCTAGCCACACTGAAAGGAAATTAAGTTAGAGTATTCAAGCATATTTCAGAATGGCCTAGGGTCAGTTATTTGCTGCAGTGGGTGTGGACAAGAAATTGTTCTCCCGCAAACACTTATTGGATAAATTCATCTTCAGCTATTATACTTAACATACACTGTGTTCAGTAACCACAAGGCAGATGATTTGGCTTTGGCTCAAGGGCGTTTCTGGTGGCCGGGGCGTTTCTGGTGGCCGGGGCGTTTCTGGTGGCCGGGGCGTTTCAGGTGGCCGGGGCGTTTCAGGTGGCCGGGGCATTTCTGGTGGCCGGTGCTTTTCTAGTGGCCGGGGCATTTCTGGTGGCCGAAACGTTTCTGGCGGCCGGGGCATTTCTGGCGGCCAGGGCGTTTCTGGCGGCCGGGGGAATTTCTAGTGGCCGGGGTATTTCTAGCGGCCGGGGCGTTTCTGGCGGCCAGGGCGTTTCTGGCGGCCGGGAGCATTTCTGACGGCCGGGGACATTTCTGACGGCCGGGGGAATTTCTGACGGCCGGGGACATTTCTGACGGCCGGGGGAATTTCTAGTGGCCGGGGCATTTCTAGCGGCCGGGGCGTTTCTGGCGGCCGGGAGCATTTCTGACGGCCGGGGACATTTCTGACGGCCGGGGGAATTTCTGACGGCCGGGGACATTTCTGACGGCCGGGGGAATTTCTAGTGGCCGGGGCATTTCTGGCGGCCGGGGCATTTCTGGCGGCCAGGGCGTTTCTGGCGGCCGGGAGCATTTCTGACGGCCGGGGACATTTCTGACGGCCGGGGGAATTTCTGACGGCCGGGGGAATTTCTGGTGGCCGGGGCATTTCTGGCGGCCAGGGCATTTCTGGCGGCGGCGTTTCTGGTGGCCGGGGATTTTCTGGTGGCCGGGGCATTTCTGGCGGCCGGGGCGTTTCGGGCGGCCGGGGCATTTCTGGCGGCCGGAACGTTTCTGGTGGCCGGGGCGTTTCTGGTGGCCGGGGCGTTTCGGGTGGCCGGGGCGTTTCGGGTGGCCGGGGCGTTTCGGGTGGCCGGGGCGTTTCGGGTGGCCGGGGCATTTCTGGTGGCCGGGGCATTTCTGGTGGCCGGGGTGTTTCTGGTGGAGGGGGCGTTTCTGGTGGAGGGGGCGTTTCTGGTGGCCGGGGCGTTTCTGGTGGCCGGGGCATTTCTGGTGGAGGGGGCGTTTCTGGTGGCCGGGGCGTTTCTGGTGGCCGGGGCATTTCTGGTGGCCGGGGCTTTTCTGGTGGCCGGGGCGTTTCTTGCGAAGATGAATAAACATGTACATAATACTGTGGGGAATTATGTGCATCTTGCTCTTAACCGCATCAGTACAATATTTTACGGGAGACGTCGGGGTGCCGCGGCGGCTCTGGCAGCCAAGCGAACCGCTACAATGTGTTTGTGCAGTCAAGCGTAACCTATACACAATAGTCCAACAATGGATTAAAACTGCACAAACAGCGGCCAATGGCGTCATCCGGCCTGGTGCCATATAGCGTTTATCCGTACGCAAGGGGTTAATTAAAAATTTGAATCTTATTCAATCTGTTATTAATTGTCAGGAGAATTCTGTGTGTGGAATGTCTGACTGGAAAGCCCATAACTTATCTAATGCAAGGGCTGTAGTCCATCACAAGTCCCTGCAAGTCCCTGCAAGTCCATCACAAGCACTCCAGTCCTAATTCCAATCACAAGCTATTCAAATGAGCTTTGACAAAGGCATTCCTTATTGTTCATCCAGTTACTTGTGACCAACTTTATGAAAGAACCTCTGACTGGACTTGTGAAAGAACTTGTGAAAAGACTTGCAGGGACTCGACTACAGTTCTGTCTAATGCTAATTTATTATTTATTAATCTATTTGAGAAAAAAAAAAGATATTTGGAGTGATACACCTTTCTTAGCATGACACATCACATTCAAGGTCTCAGTGGTGACCTTGAGAAGAGTTCTAATGACCCTATAACACTGTGAAACCCCTGGATGGGATTTTTCTATTCAAAACAGGAAGGGTGATTAGGCAGATGTGAATTTAACAGTGAGGGTCCAAAATCATATCCAGAGCCCAGATTCACAAATTTAACGCGAGTTGTTACAATGACATTGTTTTCATAGCCATATTGACTGTGACTATTTACTGCCTGCAAATTCCAAGGCTTCTTTGGCGCCCCACTAGCCAGCTACCTACCAACTGTTCATGATAATACATCACGTCTACCACAAGTTATTGTGATGACAAGCTTTTTGTTTTAGCCATTATGACTGTGACCTTTGTGACCATTTCTGGTGGAGGGGGCATTTCTGGTGGAGGGGGCATTTCTGGTGGAGGGGGCATTTCTGGTGGCCGGGCCATTTCTGGTGGCCGGGCCATTTCTGGTAGCCAAGCCAACAAGTAATAGCTTCTTCAGTGAACGACAGTAGGAACCTCAAGTAATACAAACCTACTTTTACAGGTAGACTGGAAGTCTTCAATGAAAGTGTTTAACACTGCACTGTGAGCCAGTTTGTGCTAATAAACGGGTAGTCTGCATACAAATTTAACTGCTTCACTGCACATTTTCAGCCTAACGGGCTATCCATACAAAGGATTCAGTCAGTTCAGTCCCATTAGAACATTTTAATGGTTTCTACTAAAAAAATAATAATAATTATTATTATTATTATTATTATTTGCGAAGATGAATAAACATGTACATAATACTGTGGGGAATTATGTGCATTTTTGACGGCCGGGGGCATAACTGACGGCCGGGGACAATTTCTAGTGGCCGGGGCATTTCTAGCGGCCAGGGCGTTTCTGGCGGCCGGGAGCATTTCTGACGGCCGGGGACATTTCTGACGGCCGGGGGAATTTCTGACGGCCGGGGGAATTTCTGGTGGCCGGGGCATTTCTGGCGGCCAGGGCATTTCTGGCGGCAGCGTTTCTGGTGGCCGGGGCTTTTCTGGTGGCCGGGGATTTTCTGGTGGCCGGGGCGTTTCTGGTGGCCGGGGCGTTTCTGGCGGCCGGGGATTTTCGGGTGGCCGGGGCGTTTCTGGTGGCCGGGGCGTTTCTGGTGGCCGGGGCGTTTCGGGTGGCCGGGGCGTTTCGGGTGGCCGGGGCATTTCTGGTGGCCGGGGTGTTTCTGGTGGCCGGGGCGTTTCTGGTGGCCGGGGCGTTTCTGGTGGCCGGGGCATTTCTGGTGGCCGGGGCGTTTCTGGTGGCCGGGGCGTTTCGGGTGGCCGGGGCGTTTCGGGTGGCCGGGGCATTTCTGGTGGCCGGGGCGTTTCGGGTGGCCGGGGCATTTCTGGTGGCCGGGGCATTTCTGGTGGCCGGGGCATTTCTGGTGGCCGGGGCGTTTCTTGCGAAGATGAATAAACATGTACATAATACTGTGGGGAATTATGTGCATCTTGCTCTTAACCGCATCAGTACAATATTTTACGGGAGACGTCGGGGTGCCGCGGCGGCTCTGGCAGCCAAGCGAACCGCTACAATGTGTTTGTGCAGTCAAGCGTAACCTATACACAATAGTCCAACAATGGATTAAAACTGCACAAACAGTGGCCAATGGCGTCATCCGGCCTGGTGCCATATAGCGTTTATCCGTACGCAAGGGGTTAATTAAAAATTTGAATCTTATTCAATCTGTTATTAATTGTCAGGAGAATTCTGTGTGTGGAATGTCTGACTGGAAAGCCCATAACTTATCTAATGCAAGGGCTGTAGTCCATCACAAGTCCCTGCAAGTCCATCACAAGCACTCCAGTCCTAATTCCAATCACAAGCTATTCAAATGAGATTTGACAAAGGCATTCCTTATTGTTCATCCAGTTACTTGTGACCAACTTTATGAAAGAACCTCTGACTGGACTTGTGAAAGAACTTGTGAAAAGACTTGCAGGGACTCGACTACAGTTCTGTCTAATGCTAATTTATTATTTATTAATCTATTTGAGAAAAAAAAAAAAGATATTTGGAGTGATACACCTTTCTTAGCATGACACATCACATTCAAGGTCTCAGTGGTGACCTTGAGAAGAGTTCTAATGACCCTATAACACTGTGAAACCCCTGGATGGGATTTTTCTATTCAAAACAGGAAGGGTGATTAGGCGGATGTGAATTTAACAGTGAGGGTCCAAAATCATATCCAGAGCCCAGATTCACAAATTTAACGCTAGTTGTTACAATGACATTGTTTTCATAGCCATTATGACTGTGACCTTTGACCTAATCTTTAGAATTTCTCTTCTGGGCCAGCTTAACACAAAGACCAACTTGTGGGGTCGCATTGTTCCCATTGTGTGGAGACCCCTCAAGGCAGTACTTGTGTGAACACACAGAAAGATATGACAGAAACAGTATATCCATTCGGCTCCGTCGTCGGGGCATAAAAACCCCAAATCCCTCCTTACCGGACGAAGAGGAAGATAAGCCCCACAACAATCAAGGCCATAACATAGGCCATGGCAAGGACCACGCCGACTATCGTCCCCGTGTTGGACCCCGCAGCCTGGGTGTTCATGCCCACGGTGGTGTTGGGGGTGGGGGTGGGGGTGGGGGTGGTCGTGGTGCTTGGTATCTCCGTGGTGTCAGCTGCTGGGTGGAACAAGAAAGTGTGGGACAATACAATATTAGAAAAGTCTAATGAGCCGATATCTGGGGTGAGGACAATGAAAAATCCACACAAAAAACCAGAGACATTTCATTTGTATGGCGCTGCTAAAAGATGCACAAGAAAACCGCATTTTGTACCAAAAGATACGGTTCAGAATTGCAAAAAATGTTGTCATTGGAATTAAAAGAAGATTGTTTCAGGTTGCAGAGGTCATTTTGGAAAGATAAAAACAATTTCAGGACCAAAAAAATAATTCCGGTCATCTGGAAGACGTCTCACCCAAAACCCTGAAATCACATGTACATCTGGAAACTTGTTATTAAACCAAAATGCTAAGCATACACAAATCTTGTTATTCCAAGCATGTATGACTATTACAGGCAATAACAGCTTTTGATGTTGATTGTTTTTGTGAGGCAAATGTTCCACATTATTTTTCAGGCTGTGCATCCGAACCGGGTACACAGATTACAGAGTTGTATTCGAGTCACTGCAAGTCCTGTCACAAGTCCCTGCAAGTCCATCACAAGCCCTCCAGTCCTAATCCCAATCACAAGCTGTTCAAATGAGCTGTGACAAAGGCATTCCTTTTGTCATTGTTCATCCAGTTACTTGTGACCGGCTTTATGAAAGGACTTCTGACTGGGTTTGCGAAAGGACTTGTGAAAGGACTTGCAGGGACTCGAATACAACTCTGACAGATTATGGAATCGGGTACCCGTAACTGAATTAACGTATTATTCCATTGTATTAACATGTTACTCAGTAATTTCTCCGACAATGAAAAAGAAAGTTTTTGAATGTCATTTGTGGGAAATTTTCAAATGAAAACCAGGGTACATGGGCAATTTACACCGTAAATATATACACACTGAAACACACTTGCATCTTGCAGCACTGAAGCACCGATGTGGAAGTATTAAAGTGCGGACCTTTACAAACAATATCAACAGGAATTTCTCCAGATTTAATTTTTGGGATTACGTGTAGCTTTCTTTAACCCTAACTACCCCAAGCCTTGCAAACTCCAACAGAAGGTTTTGTCAAGTATTGATGGGTTTAGTACTGCAGGGCCTTGGCACCATTACTTTACATGAAACTATGATGCCCCAATTTGTCCAAGTCCAAAGAATGTGCCATAGGTATACTGCGCACTGTTGGATTTTGATAGGTTGAGGAAGCTTCCTAGTAAAAATGCCTACAGGATTAGGGTTAACAGGTACTCAGGTACCCGTGCTTTTCTCTTTTCAATTGTGTACCCGATTCCTGTACTACCCGTAAATGCACACCCCTACTACATTTGCACGATGCAAAGTTCCCATACAACTCAACGATTTGCTGATTACCTACAATCAAATCATTTACTGTGATTGCATGACAAAGTTATAGTGTGGTCTACCCTCCCGTTGTTGTGTCCATGAATGGAGGAACCACAAACCAAAAACAGTCGTACTTTCCCAATACTTCCGAGGACAATGCTTTGTGTTTCCTATTGTTCCTTTAATATAAACCAACCCCATAGACTAAGCACGCATTTCTACTTGCGAGGACCGATTTCAACAAAAGACTTGACTTGCGAGGACTGAAAGGTTTCCTTTGTATTTCCTTTCTCCTCTTGTCCTCGGAAATATATACAGAACCTGTACATAGGATCTAACAATTTGTGATGACAGCTTCACACACTCTACATCAACAAGTATCTGAATAACCTGCAAGAATGATAGAATCTAGATCAGGGGTGAGATTGGCCGAAAATGAAAAATCCACGAAATCTGCAATGTTTGGGGGTCACTGAGGACCCCAGAGCAACGTACATGTAGGGTCTACAAAAACATGTATAGTTTGTATTTGCCTTAAGACACCCCTTAAAATACCTGTTTCTATTGGTCTATATCCACTTTAGGGTAACACCTCGGGAATTCCAGATTTCAAAAGAGATTCTTTAAAAATTCTGAAATCGGTAAAAATCCTCACCAAAAAATCCTGAAACCAGGAAAAATCCTGACAAATCTCACCCCTGCTAGATACATTATTCCTGTCCATATTACTTATGACTATGCTGGTAAATTTCAAACTCCAACTCACTGAATGCCATTTAATGCTGAGAAATAACGAGTCCAAAATTAAGGCATGTGACAAAGCCCAACTAATAAAAAAAGCCATTAAGGGATCCTTTCATATCGTCTGAAAGCAGTACTGCTGTTCTTTTTGCAGTACCGGCATTAACCCTCCTACTCTTGAGGCAATTTATAAGAAAGTTTATTCACCATACAAAACCACACAGCTCTCAGGTTTTGTATGGTATACCTGCTGTACACTCAGTGACTCACTGTATGGTTTTGTATGGTTACATTGCTTATTAGAGATAAGCTGTATACCACTGGTGTGTGGTACAATAGCTTGTCCACTTTGGAGCTACTGTCTGGTTTTGTATGGTCAAAAGACTTGCCTGTACTGAACTATGTAAGGTGATGAATGGTAAATCAACTTGACCTCTGTATGGCACTGTAAGGTTTTGTATGGTTGTACAGGCTGTGTCTGCTGACAGGTGCAAGGTTTTGTATGGTGAACCAATTCCATTGTGTGTGTACTGGGAACATTGATGAATAGGCCTATACCATTTTAGAATTAGGGTGGTTTCTTTTTATTTATGGGGAGCATTGATGAATAGGCATATACCATTTTAGAATTAGGGTGATTTCTCAATACTATTTATTGAATTGATATTCATTGATAAGCCGCAATGAAGTATATTTATCACACAAAACCATTTGGCATACACTGTACACCACAGTGAAGCATACTTACCATACAAAACCATGTGTATGGTTTTGCCATGTCAATAAGCTTGCTATAGCATTACACTGTATGGTTTTGCCATGTGTGTGGCCATGTGAGTGTTAATGCTATGGTAAAATTTGGATATGAAAATTTTGTAAGGTTTTGTATGGTCAAATGCCCAGCTGGCTGATATAATGAGCTCATTCTATACAGGTCAGTGCACGCAGCAATATTCACGAGGAATGTGGGGTCCTCTGGCCGCGAAACCTAATAGGGTTCTTTGTCTAGTACGGTCTGACCGCTGCAAACTGGAAATCTTTGACAAGCCAAGCTGCAGTTTTGACATCATGATAATTCAGTTATTAAAGCCACGTGGCTTCCCATTCATCAGCAAGGTGTGAGGTACGGAATGCGGCACCGCAAAGAAAAAACAGCGATACCGCAATCAATACCGCAATCTGGAAAATATGAAAGACTCATTTTAAGATACTCTTGTAACTGATGAGTGGGCAAAATCTGGTGTCTATCCTAAATGCCAAGTTTCAACCTAATCTACCGGCTGCGAATCAACCGGCTGCAAATCAACCGGCTGCGGATGGGATTAGCACATGCGTCTATGGCTGCAGCCATTAAGCCAGCGGCTTCTGTGGACACACACATTATTTTCAGCCGCAGCCATCACATTCGGAAGCAGCCTACTTCTCAGTCTATCAATGCAATCACCTACAGCAAAAGTGCAAAGCCCATCAATCAGTCATCCCCTACAAGCAGTAGCTCGTCTCCTTGAAAGGAGGCCACTTGAAGATAGAGAGATAATCCTCTCGGGAGAAAGAAACCAGTTTATCAGACACCTCATCTTTTGGGATAAGTCATAATGCAATCACGTAGTGGTGTCAGGTGTAAAACACTTGTCAGGTGTGAAAGCAGTGCCCGGGGATCAAATTTCATGTAGACATTTATTCTGTGTGCTTGTGGCATAAGACATTCTCTTCTTACCCAAATAATCCAACCCACAGGTTCCAAAATAAAAGTTTATTCCAAACACGCTCTTGGCAAACTGGCTTATTTTACCACAGGCTCACTGTGGTTTCGTTTTGCAGATGTACACTACAATGTGAAGCCTATGGTACATGTATATTGATTACATTTTTAGGATTGGTTGTCATTAACATTTCTTTTTTAATCAGGTACCCGATTCCGTACTACCTGTACACTGTTAGAAAGCTGGGCAAAAGATTACCCAACGTTGGTACAATAGTCGGTTTGTTCAACCTTTGGGTAATTTTTCATGTAATTTACCCAACATTTTGAGTAAAAAAGTGTTGGCAGTACCATTTTAACCTAACTTTAACCAACAATTGATTTGTGCACAGCTGTGGTTATACAACAGTTGGTAAATTACGTGAACAATTACCCAAAGGTCTGTTGAACAAGCGGACTGTTGTACCAACGTTGGGTAATCCGTTTGCCCAACTTTCTAACAATGTAAGTCCTACAAATTGGAACCTAGTTACATTGCTGCTTATGTCCTGGAGAATGCATGACTAAAGCCTATATTACTGTAATCATTCCAACAATGATGATCCAATCTTTACCATTTTTACAGGTAATGGTATCGTATGAATATTGGACTCCCATGAATATCCAACTCTTTACCCATGATGCATTGCAACACAATTGTGTTTTTATAATGAACACAATAATTGCTGATGATGGGATAACTTTTAACCTCATCCCAACCCTCATCCCAACCTTAACCCTAACCCTAAACCCTAACCCTTACCCTAACCCTATTTCTAGCCCTAATCCTCACCCTACATTTCTCATTGTTTTTTTGTACAGGGTACTCTGAGCATGCACAGTATAACCAACATGTTGGATATTTAGGGAGTCGGATTGTCTTGGGCCTCATCTTTGGTTCAGTCAATAATAACCTCGGCAGCATAATAGACCTTGGTAGGGTCATAGCCACCAGTGACGGACCTCAATTTCTATTGTTGCCTCACTAGTTTACTTTTGAATTTAGCAAACTATTTCCTATGCCTACTTCTTACAGTCTGTGTGAACTGGTCCAAGGTATTATATGAAATTGCAACCCTATGAAATTGCAACCCTATGAAATTGCAACCCTATGAAATTGCAACCCTATGAAATTGTAACCTTTAGCCTTGATTGGATAGGATTTTCAATTTACCTGGTTTTTCAATGGTGAAGGAAACAATCTCCGAGGGATCTCCCTGCTTGACTTTGGTCGGGCTTGTTATACCCTCTGTGGCCGCCCGGACTACCACCAGGTACTGGACACCGACCTGAAGCCCGTCCAAAATCCGCCAGAGTCGGTCAAACTGGATCAGGCCGCAAGAATGAGGAGGAAGAGTTGTGGATGGGAAAGAAGCAAGAAAAACAGAGAAAGAAAATATTTTTAAGAATGTTACTAATGTATAACTATTTGCAGCTGCATTCATTTCCCACTCATTATCCTTTCATTTGTACCAGTCTTTTTCCAGACTTCTCCGTTTCTGTTGTTGTTTCACTCAGCCTTTAGAACCCTAACCCTCCAGGGCATGTTTGCGGGAACCCTGCCAGACGCATCAGATTGCATACTTTGTCAAATTGACTTGTGTACAGAGTTCAGCAAAGTGGAGCTGTCAGTACAGATGCACTGTGTTGGTCTGACAGGGTTAGGGTTTAAGAGAGATTCTGCTAGGATTCAAACATTAGGCCTTGCTAACTTGTATAAATTACATATTTCCGGTCATTCCGGTTAGCAAGCAGTTGAAGCGGTTTATTATCATTTTATTCAATGTATTTGAAAATCCCCCCCCACAGTAGTGTGGGACGAGTCTACTAGCGAATACTTACCCGTAGAGCCACTACCAATGCATATTTCCCTAGAGGGCGCAATACACTCGCTAAGATTTCACACAATAGCCTTCCCACCATGCCCCGCGGCACACCCGCCATGTTAGCTTCCTCTTTTCTCGAGCGATAGCAGGCAAATGCGCATCGAGCCCTTTGTGGGGAGGAGGGCGGGATGCTCTACGGGTAAGTATTCGCTAGTAGACTCGTCCCACACTACTGTGGGGGGGGGGGGGGGGGGGGGGAGTCTACAGCGCTCATCTTACCCGTAGAGCCACTACCAATGCAGAGTAGCACCGCTTTTGGAGGTGGGAGTGAGATGCCACTGTGTGAGTCTAGGACACTCCATACAGAGGGGTATCACTGTTGGGAGAAATTGGTTAATGCAACAGTATACAACCCTCAGTTACCAGCGGAAGTCACATAAACACGAGATGTGAGCTGACTGGTGGAGCGAACCCGTCTACTGGAGTTGCGGAGAGGTAGATTGCGAGGCCTGCGAGGCCGCATCGCTCGCTACCCGCAACGCCGCTCTTCCAGCACGTCCCTCAGTCTGGAGGACGTCTCGCAGGTAGCAGGCTGTGAAAGTGTTCGACGTCTTCCAGCATGCTGCCTGGGTGATATCGGCCAAGGGAACTCCTTTGAAGAAGGCCCATGACGTCGCCACTGCTCTGACGTCGTGAGCATGCACTTCAGAGCAGGCAGATGATGTATCCGGCCAGGTCTGTGAAGCCGTCCGAATAGCAGTCACAATCCAGCGCGTGATGGTGCTCTGTGAGGCTGGACGATATGGAGGGGTGGAGGTGACGAACAGGCTCGTCGCCTTGCCCCGGATCAGTTGGGTCCTGTTGAGGTACCACTTGAGTGTGCGAACAGGGCACCATGTCCTATCTTCCAGTACAGATGACTGCGAGCGCATGTCTGGTACGAAGATGTCTGGTGGAGCAAAGGACTCGGACTGGTTCTTCGTGAGAAAGGACGCATTTGGGACTAGACGCACCCCATTCGGTTCCCAGCGAATGTGGCCCGGATCAACAGATAGGGCATGTAGTTCGCTACGACGCCGTGACGTCGCCACCGCTAGCAAGAAAGCGAGCTTGACGGATATGTCGAACAAGGTCGCCTGGCCCATTGGTTCGTAGGGGGCGCGTGATAGCGCCCCCAGAACGTTGGAGAGGTCCCAAGAAGGAAGGAGCTTACGAGTTGGTGGCCTCTCTAGAAACATTCCTCGAAGGATGTGACCCAGGGCATGGTTACTGGTAATTGATGACCCGTCCGCGAAACCTTGATGGACGGCCGCAATAGCCGAACGGTAGTTCCGGATCGTGGCTACTGCGAGGCCCGAGTTGAACAGGTAAACAAAGAAGTCACCAATGTCGGTTATAGGTGAATTGACTGGATCAACCGAATTCCGTCCACACCATTTGTAGTAATGGCGTAGGCGGCTATTGTAGACTCTCCTCGTGGAAGGTCTACGACTACGTGCCGCGAATACGGCAGCGTCCTGCGAAAGGCCCGCTGCTCGGAAGGAGCGTTGGACAATGTCCAGCACGTCAGGTGAAGATCCCCGGGTGCTGGGTGAATGAACCTCGAGCGAGGCTGAGACAGAATGTCCGGTCGAGGCGGAAGAATTAATGGTCGGTGCACCAAGAGCCGGATCAACCGGGGGAACCAGGGTTGACGTGGCCAAAACGGGGCGACAAGGAGAATCCTGCATCGTTCCTGTTCTATCTTCGTCAGTACCCGAGGGATCAGGGATATCGGCGGAAAAGCGTACGCGAACATCCCTTCCCAGGGCATCGAGAGGGCGTCGACATGCCACGCCCTCGGATCTGGGTATCTGGTGCAATAGACCGGCAGCTGGTTGTTGACCGCTGACGCAAACAGGTCTACATGAGGGCGGTCGATGAGCGTGAAGATTTGCGCGACCACCCGGGGATGTAGCGTCCACTCTGTTGGACGGATTACTCCCCTGGAGAGGGCATCGGCTATCGAGTTGTCCGCTCCTGGGATGTGGAAGGCCGACAACGTGATGTTGGACCTTATGCACCAATGGAGTACTTCCCACGTCAGGAGGCAGAGCTGGGGTGACCGTGTGCCTCCCTCGTGGTTGAGGTATGCCACAACTGTGACATTGTCGCATTTGATTAGGACAGACCGATCCCGGACGTACGGTTGAAAATGTCTGAGGGCATTGAACACCGCCAGCATCTCCAGAACATTGATATGTAGGGATCGCTGGTCCGGAGTCCACTCTCCCGCGGCCTGGCGCGGGTAAAGCAGAGCTCCCCAACCCAAGCCCGAGGCGTCCGTTGTTACGGTTACCGTCGGTTGTGGCTGCGGAAAGGTCACTCCGCGCATGAGGTTTGACGGATCGGACCACCACCCCAGGTGTGGGCGTAGAAATACCGGAACCGGAACCATATGATGGATGAGGTGGTATTTCGGTCGGAAGTGAGCGAGGAGCTGGAGCTGGAGCGGGCGCATGTGGAGTCGGCAGTGAGGCACGAGATCCACCATGCTTGCCATGAGGCCGAGCAGTTTCAGCCATGCTGCTGCTGGGGCCAATGTTACTGCGAGGAATAGATCGACGCACTGCTGCAGATTCTGAACTCGCCTGTCCGTCGGGAAAACCATGCTCGTTCGGAGGTTTATGACAGCCCCTAAGAACGTTGGGAGTTGTGTAGGAATTGGGTGTGATTTTCTTCTGTTTATCAGAAACCCAAGACGCGTGGCTAACTGTACGGTGGAGGCGAGCGCTCGGCTGGTTTCGTGCCGTGAACGGCCCACTATCAGCCAGTCGTCCAAATACATGAAGATTGAAATGCCGCTCGCGTGGAGGGCTGCTCCCACCGACTTCACAATCCTCGTGAAAACCCGAGGGGATGTGGACAGTCCGAATGGGAGAGCCGTAAATTCGTAAGTCACGTTTCGGTAACGGAAGCGGAGGAACCGATAGTGACTCGGAAGAATGGGGACATGAAGATACGCGTCCTGCAGGTCGAGTGTAGCCGCCCATGCTTGGGCCGGGATCGAACCGAGGACCACCCGGAGCGTGTCCATACGGAACCGTTTGGGGCGGATGAAGCTGTTTAAGGGCTTCAGGTTGAGAATAGGCCGCCAAGTTCCCGTGTCCATTTTTGGTGTGAGGAAAAAGGACGATAGGAAACCAGGCGACCTCCCCGACCGCGGAACCACGCGTATCGCTTTGTTCCGGAGGAGAGACTCGATTTCCGACTCTAGCGCCAGGCGTTTGGCGGGGTCGGATGGAGTTTCCGTGTGACGAATTACTGTGTCCGACGGGGGGGTGCTCGTGAATTCCAATGCGTACCCGTGCTGGATTGTCTTGAGCACCCACCGGTCGGAGACGACCTGGGACCAGGGCCCTGCGAAGGCTTGGAGGCGGCCACCCACGGGCCCGGCTGTGGGGGGGCCACCAGGGTATGGGCGCGTCACTTACGCCACCCTCCGGAAAACCGGGGGGCCGACGGCTTAAAGGTCTGGCCACGCGGTCGGAAGGATTGGCCTCGGCGGGGACCCGTATATGGAGGGCGTGCCGAAGATTGAGCCGTTGACGCGGCGGGAAAACGCCCGCGGGTTCTGCCCTGTGGAAGCCTGGAGCGTCCTGCTGGGGCCCGGGGGGTCGACTTGGCCTTAGGTTGAGGCTGTGCTGTCGATTTCTGGGCAGGCTTGCGAAGATTTATCTTATCGGTAGCCTCTATTCGCTTCGCTTCGGCCTCCATGGAGTCCTGGAACTGATTGGCGAATAAATCCGGGCCAAATAATGGTAAAGCCTCTATCCGCTTCCTGGCCCCTTCCGAGGGGAGGTACAGGGAATCGAGGATATTGGCCCGACGGACGGATGTTGCCATCACCGAAATACGAGCAAACTGCTCCAAGGTCAGGCGGAGGGTTTCGTCAAGGCAGCGGAAGGCTGCGGAGAGCATGTCCGCAGGAACGGTAGCCCCGTCCTCACAGCCTCTGACCAGATACTCCGACAGCAGTAGGAGGAACGAGGTCGAGCGCATGCCGAATCTGGAGGCCCAGTCTGTCTTCCTCAAAGTGTCCTTGATCTTATTTCTAGTACGATCGGTAAAGAGGGCACGTGTCGAACCCGACCCACTACCATCAGCGGCCAGCTTGTCTCTGGCAGAGTCAGGGACTGTTGGTACTGAAAAATAGTCGTCAAAGTCCTTCGACGGGAAACGGAAATAACCGTTGGTACGTTTGTCGAAGGACTGCCACGTTTTGCGATCCGCTACGGCCTGGATATGTTTAATGCAAAACTGGTCCAGGGGTAGGATCGGAAAGGGCGTCGAGCGTCCCGCAGGGATATCCGATGCGGTACGCTGTTTGAACGATTGCTGGGCTGAGGGTTTAGGTTCTTCAGCAGAAGTGTCCGGAAGACCCAAAACCCGGATCATGTCGCGTTGAACCAGATGCAACTGTGTCTCGATGGGGGAGAGATGATGTGTGTCAAGCATGTCACCCTCTGCATCAGACAACCCCTGGTCCGAACCCGTGGCCTCCGTAGCTGGTGTACGCTCGCGATGGAGGGGCACCGCCGGCACTGAATCCCCATCCGACTCCGAGAAAACTGCTGAAGGGTGGATGGAAATGGCCGGAGGTGAGGCCGGGGCACGACCCAAAGCCTGGGGGAGATGTTGTTGGTCACGACGAACCCAACCCTGGACGTCCCGAGTCGGCGGAGCGACAACGGGGGCGACACTGGGGGCGAGTTGACCGAAGTGCGGGGCCGGCTGACCCATCTGGGGGGCAAGCAGGCCCGCGCTCGGGGCGAGTTGGCCCACAATGGGGGCGAACCGTCCCGTGTCCGGGGCGAGTCGGCCAGCGTGTGGGGCGAGTTGGCCCACTGGCGCGAACCCCGCAGTTGACAAGGTCGACAGGGATGCGGTGAACGCCTGGAAAGCCTGTAAGAGATCCGCATTGGAAACGGACTCCGCATGTTTGCGGTGTTTCCGGGAGCGGTCCGAGGACGATGGTGTGTCCGAGGAACGGTGACGTTTCTTACGCGATTTCCCTTTCTTGACTGGGCGACCCCGCAAAACCTCAGTATCCGAGGGCTCGGTGGAGGGCGGGATCGCTGGAATTCCGGAGCATCGGAGTAAGTCCGAGGCAGAGGAAAAACTCGCAACGGGGACCCATGGGTCCCCCACCGAACGGCCAGGGGCTAACAGCCCGGGCGGATCGGTGATTGCGCTGCCCGCCAGGGTGGCACCGCTACCCTGGGTCCCGTGGTCATATGCCAGTGACCCATGGGTAGAGGCGGGCAGATTGGTCACGCTGAGCGTGGCCGTAGCCTTGGCCACACTGCCCGGGATCGGGGGGTGGCCAGAGGCAAATGAAGGCAACTCGGCGGGGAGGGTGTCCCGCTTGCCTTTGAAGCTTTGGACCGTGGTGCGCGATTTTTGGCGACTCTTACCGGTCAGCTTCTGAGTCGGCTGGTTTTCCCCGTTATCCGCGGCCGGGGGAACGGGCTGAATATAGCCCGATCCCCGGCCTATGGGGAGGCCACTGCCCGTTTCCGGGCAGCGGAGTGAAGTCTGTGTACGGGGGAGGGTGGCCCCAACAGATTCACAGTCGGAGGCAAGGCCATGGGAGGAGGGTGTCTCCCTGGGCTCGCCCCCCGGAGGTGCGGGCAGTCCCGTGGAACCCACGTCCACGGGAACCGCCCCGCACCGAGCCGACTTACGCTTCACATTTTTCTCCCGTGAAGCCATGAATATCGAAATAACAAACTAAACACAAGAATACAAACTCTACAATCTTTATTCAAGAATACTTAGCAAATGTACGGCAGACGTAGACGTAAACTGCGTGTATAACGCCACTGAAAAAATTTCACGTCCTACGCTGATCAGCGCTAAGAGAAAAGAGGAAGCTAACATGGCGGGTGTGCCGCGGGGCATGGTGGGAAGGCTATTGTGTGAAATCTTAGCGAGTGTATTGCGCCCTCTAGGGAAATATGCATTGGTAGTGGCTCTACGGGTAAGATGAGCGCTGTAGACTTACAAAATTTAACAAAATAGCAGGATTTCCTCTTTCAGTCATGGCTGTTTTTTGTTTCCAATGTTCCAACTTTTTTTAAATAATGCCAAAGTGCTGATATGATTTTTTCGTTTTTGGAAACATCAGGTACTCCTTCCTTGTCTCTGTGTCTTTACAAAGGAAAAGGTGTGCATCATCTACAGGGGGACGGGCTGGGGGACGGGCTGGGGGACGGGCTGGGGGACGGGCTGGGGGACGGGCTGGGGGACGGGCTGGGGGACGGGCTGGGGGACGGGCTGGGGTGACTCCATGCAAGAGCCGACAATATGCGACTCAAGTTCGGGGTCCAAAAGTGCGACCTTTTTTCGGTGTCCCTGTTACACCTGACCTGTGTAATTTCCTATCAAGTATCATTAAAATTGACTTCACACTATTTTTTACTTGTTTGGCAGGTACTTTGCTGTACATAATCTCTCGGAGATGTAAGGCATTAAAGAATGTGTCCTGAATTGCAAAATCTTATACACGTCACTTTGCAACAGGGACACAAAAAATGTCACACTTTTAGACCCCAAATTTATGAAATGACCCAGATTTGCGATTCATTTTTTTTCGTGAGGAACCTACTCCTTGAATTGACCAATTCCTACTTCCTCAGGAGCAAATTCCAGGCACTGCCCGACAATTCTGAAACTTACCGACTCCAAAAAAATGAATTAAAGATTGCCGATTTCCTGAAAAAAATGCATGAGGCACTTTACAGACCTAGCTGTATTGTCTATGACATCAATCACGACATCCCGCGGCAAAGGATGCTCCACTGATGCCCGTTTTGTGCATGATATTCTAAATGGAATCTCAATTCCTGCTCGGAGCCGGAGCAGACTCCAAAAATGTTGCAGATGCCCAAACCTACAATGTACTCTCCCCCCCCCCTCCCAAAAAAAAAAAAATTTGAAAAGCCCCGCCCCTATCTCCTTTGGGCAATTTATTTTGTTCAGAATTTCAAGCCTAAAAACTCTAACAAATGTCAACAACGTTGATTTTTTGTGTATAATCAGGAATCCCTGAAAACGCATGTTACATGTACACTTTAAGAACTAATTTTAGCCAACCCCTTCCAAATTTGAGACTTGAACTGTGCTTGCTAGTAATGAGAGAGGCGGGACCAGGAGGCAACACCTGTAATGTATAAACCCTGGGGGGAAGGATCTTGTGGGATTTCTTTTATAGCAGAAAACTGCTGGGACCTGTATCCTGCCGACAAGTTTTGTGGGCGGGCCGCAAGCTACCTACCCTTCATTTCCTAAATGTTCTCCCCCAAGACCAACCTCCCGTAAGATGTAAATAACTTTCTATTTATTTTTAAAAGATGCCTGCAAACTGGATATTTTCAGTGAACTATAAAAGCAAATGACTAAGAAACACCAAAATGTATTGAATAGCAAAGATGTTGTTTAAACTTTCACATCACTATTTACATAAAGTTAGATTTGTTTACACAACTACATATGCCAATGAGGATATGTGATAATCAACTCTGCAAAATGTCTTTGCAACAGACCAGAGTTTTTTGTAGTTATGATACATCATGCATGCCGCACCATGTTCTGTGGATGTACGGTTTCTAGGTTCAAGGTCACTGAAGCAATCAAGGCAGTTTTCACCCACTCTCTGGAAAAGCTGCATTGCACAAAAATGGTACCCCGATTTTTATAAATTTGGTGTCAAAACGGGCAAAAGACAAAAGCTTAAAACTTGCAAAAGCCCAAAAAGATTCAGTGCAAAAAAAGCACGGCAACACTTCTATATTGTGAAAAAAATAGGGAAGGGGAGGGGGAAGGGGGTGGGGCAGAATCTGGCTTTTGAGGGTTAAAATTGTGTTCACATTGGCCTTCTTAAAGATTTACCTTCCAAGGCAATAGTTACTGTCCTCATTTCAAATCCAGTGCTGATATCCCATTAAAATGTTCTCTCATTTAATTTGATGACAATGGTAAAAATAGTTAAATTTGTACCAGTGTTTGTATACATGTAGTGGTTTGAGACCATAAATGGCTGAGCTGACGAATGCATCTGCTCTCCTATCCTCATTGTTCATAGGGGAGGGGAGTTGTCTCGCCAATGTTGGAAGTTACCCCGCTAGGCCTGAATTGATACCTTCTATCCCTATCCGCCATACATGTAGGGAAAGATAGCTCAGTTTGTAGAGCACGGTATTCTGAGGACCACAGCTTCAAATCCCAGCTTTTTTTGTTCAGTTTGAAAAATCCTTTCAATTAATACCTAGCGAGTTTCAGTCATGGTTTGTTTGACAATAATATTTTAATAAAAATCTAGTGGCTATTCTGGGTGTCAGCAACCCTCCAAAAAGTCTTTTATTCTCTCTTTGCTTTCTCCCGCATCAAATGCACAACAAAGATGCATCTGAATAATTGTTGGGCGGCAAGTAATTTGACATAAATAATTATTTGATAACTAATTGTGGATGGGTTTTTGTTGTTGTTGGATGTCTCATTCAAAAGTGAATAACTTTTGTATTGCTGGAAAAATAGCAATTTAAAAAAAAAAAAATTTATTATTATTATTATTTAGGACGAAAATCAAAAAGGGCACGGACGGTATATCTAATTGGTGACCAGAGTAGGCCCTATGTATACATGTGTGTACATGTATGCCTATAGACGAACTTCATTTTACAACACCGTCAAGATTTCAATTAATTTACATTTACATGTAACATTTTGTATTAAACCAGTATAAATTCTAACACCCTATCCGTTATGTACATGTACACTGCAAAAAGCCTACGTACATGCACAGGTTATGCGACTGCACTTTCACTAAACATGCAGTGTCATAATTTGTCATGACATGACATACAATAACTACCTGTATTTGTAAGAGTGGCGCACCCATTATCTATGCCAGCCCAGAGTCACGACCCCACAGTACAATGCACTGCAAATGACAGAACCAGTGCACATCTACACGTACGAAATCAGATCAAATCAACAATTCACGAACATCTCAATAACTGTCCTCAATTTCATAATAAAACAGCTACACTCACCGACTGCGTACACCAAAGAGAAAAATCAACAGTACAGTAACCAATGTGAAGATATTAATTCTATTCGAGTTGTCACAAAAAACTTCAAAGGCACTCTGCAGCATATTCCAGGTATTTCCCCACAGTTACAGATAGATTGGTGTACTTTGACTTGATGAAAATCGCTTGACTGGTTTTTGGCATGGAATCACAGTGATGCAGTCGCGATTGTCTATTCATGCTGAATGATAAACTCGGTCATAGTCATCAATTTAACAAACCAGAGAGAGTGCATTGGTTTCTGTACAATTCTCAGTCCGACTTTCTTTTTGCATTGTTAGTTCCTTTTATGAGGGAAATTACCATTCTTTTCACGAGGAAAAGGAACTTCCGCAAAAAAGCCCAACCTACCCTTTGTACAGCACAGTACTAAGTGTTAAAACAAAACAAAATTATCATAACAAAGATCTTTGAATTCTTGCAACCAATAAACAAATGAAGTAAAAGTTACTGGACAATGTGCACTATGTATATATATCAATACACAAAACATGACATGTATGTTTTAATAGTCCAAGTGTTAACCCCTTGACCCCAGATTTCATATGGGGGCGTCGGGGCACCAGGCCGGCTTGTGCAGCCAAGCAAAACGGAAACAAGAGGTTTATGCAGCCAAGCATAACGTACACAATATCCCAATAATGGATTGAAAATGCAGAAATTGATGTGCATAGACGTCAACCGGCCAGGTGGCAATTTTCAATCTGCACGTATTTGTGTCAACCGTACGCAAGGGGTTAAATTATTTTATGTATGTATGGTAGGTTTTTTTTTGGGGGGGGGGTGCCAAGCCCAATAATTGTTTTACCACTAAAAAAAAAAAAAAAAGGTCAATGATTGGGCCTTGTTGGATTGTATACTAACCCCCCCAAGAAAAACCAAAACAAAACCAAAACAAAACAAAAACCACAAAAAAACAACCAAAACAAAACAACAACAAAAAACCACAAAAAAACAAAAAACAAACCCCACAAAAATAAACAAAGAAAACAAACACAAAAAAGGTCACTGCTCGAAGACTTTTAAAGTAAATGAAAATGAAGAAGATTATTTCAGAGCAGGGGGGTTTCAAACCCCCCTCTTGCTCCCCCTCCCCATCCACCCCTGGTTTACTAGCCACGTGTACTGTTGTACACCGCATGCTACCGTGTACAGGTTCTGTATATATCTCAGAGGACAAGAGGAGAAAGGAAATACAAAGAAACCTTTCAGTCCTCGCACGTCAAGTCTTTTGTTGAAATCGGTCCTCGCACGTAGAAGTACGTGCTTAGTCTATGGGGTTGGGTTATATTAAAGGAACAATAGGAAACACAAAGCATTGTCCTCGCACATATTGGGACGACTGTGTGTACCCAAAGAAATCAGTTTTCAGGATCAAACTTACACAGACCAAAACCCCAGCAAATTGAAGGCCACACAAAACTCACATTGCAGTACAGTCAACCCTCTCAGCTACATTAGTCACAGCGCCTCACATCAGCTTTGCCACAAGGTACAAGAATATCCGTACTTGGAAAAACAGTTGCAAGCTCAACTGATCGGTGCTTTCTTTACACACTGATATTACTCAGCGCTGAGCCATATCAAAAAACGCACCAGGTTTGACATTTCATATCAAACTCCCAATTCCCTGATGTCCTTAAGTAGCATATATCAAAAGAGCTTGAAGGCTTTTCTTTGAATCTTTTCTTCAGATCTTTTCTTCCGCAATAGAAAGGGGACTAGGGTTGACTTGAATAACAAAACTGAAAGTAACAGGGCACAGGGAAAACAGAAAAAAATACATGCACACATGGCAATAATCAGGCAATTTGCTTAAGTAATTCTATGTGGTAACTGAACAAAGCAAGAATTTTTTGCTTACGAAATTATTAAAAAGGTTTCTACAGTCTTCTACAGGTTTCTACGTAATTTTGTTTTGTAAATTAGTGTCACTGCCCAATTCCATTTTTGAGGCTGGCTCTTTTCTTTTTTTTTCTCCAAAAATAATCCATGCAAAATGTAAAAAGGATAGAGAGGGATAAACTCCCAGTAGATTTATGGCATGTTTTTAATCCATTTGGTAACCTCCAAGGGGTGGCCATCTTGGAAAATACTGCCTTGCAGGATCGAAAACTGAAAGTTGAAAGTTGAACCTAAAGTTGAAACAGGAGCCTCCTTCCTGTTTTGCAAAAAAAGAAGTTTCCCTTTTATTTTGTTTCTTTATACCGTACTTCTCAATAACAAACATTTGACTTAACAACGAACATACTCTTTGGCTCCCAAATTGATGTACAGGGTGTAGAAAAATACTCTTGGTACTTTTAAAGTTGAACAATTCCTTTAAAAAATAGTCTTTTCGAAAAAGCCGATTTTCGTACTCACCAGTTAAAAGCGGCAGCTCTCCACCTGGCGACCTCCGATGGCAATACATAGCCTCAGCGAATAGATTACGCAACATTTTTCGAACAGGACAATTGAATGGGTCTTCACATTGACTGGCCGGCAAGAAGTCCAGACCTGATGTCTTGCGATTTTTTTCTTGTGGGGCTATGTGAAAGACCTCGTTTATGTTCAAGACCTTTTGAAAACCTGGAAAAGTTGCAGCAGACAATAACCAATGTGTTCGAAGAACTCCGCGAATGTCTAATCTTCAGAGAAAAGCTCAAAAGATCATCACATGCAGTCCTGTCACGAATGAGGCGATTATTGCCATCTGAGGCCATCAGGTAGAGAGCTAGCGCTTTTAACTGGCGAGTACGAAAATTGGCTCGGTCAGAAATTGCCTCTCTTTTTCAGCAGCCTATTTCAGGGGTAAACAGTTGCGTAAACATAGACTAATGGCATTTAACATAAATCCTATCATTTCTATTTTGTACTGGTGTAAAGCTTTTTCGAAAAGAGTATGTTTTGAAGGAATTATTCAACTTTAAAAGTACCAAGAGTATTTCTCTACACCCTGTACATATACTCAATACCAACATTCACAATAACAGACGACCACTTTCGTGAACATTTTTTGTGGATCCCATGATATTCATTATATTGGTGTTCTGCTATACATACATTTGTATGTCTACAATGTTACGTACAATGTTATGTACAATGTTATGTACATTTTGTCATATTTAGGAGGCTGGAACCAGATTTCTGGAAATATTTCAGTTGGTTCTTCTTGGATTTGGCAGGGTTCATGTAGCTGCAAAATGTCAAGGCTGGTGTGTACAGTAGGTGGTACACTGCAGAATTCAACAACATTTGCATTGGATTCTGTTGTATTTAGCAGACTTCTTATTTCAGTTTTGCTGGAAATTGTCGGATTTACCAGGGTCATAAGAAATTTGTTAATGGGGTTAGGGTTAACTTTTAGCAAACATAGGCCTAAATATGCTAATGATTATGACAAATGATTGTGCTAATGATTATGACTTTGGATGTACCTGTAATGGTACACTCACTGGTATACATGTACATGTGTACTTCTCGAAAAGTGCATTCTGAACATAGTCCTGTCCACAGGGTGAAATTAGACACAAAAGTGCTTTGCCATTAACAGCCATAACACACAAACCATATATAGGAAAGTACTGTGGGAGTATGAAAAATGTCTGATGTCTACATGTAAAGGCCCGTTCATACCCCAAGCGAATTTGAGGGCGAAGCGAATTCATCTGGGTAACAGCGAACGTGACAATGAAATAACTATTGTTGACCTCACAAAATTTGCTTCGCATTCGCATTCGCCTGAAGTATGAAGCGGCCTTAACTGTAAGTTCACCCTCTGCCTGTCCACATCTTTATCTTCCATTCATAAATACCTAAGACAGTTTACCCGTTCCTATTGGTTGAGAGCCCGTCAAGTGGGTGGTTTTTAAATCACTGATAAAACACAAACCGGTTTCAAAAACTTTGTTCGGTGTCACACAAAATTTTGACTCCTAAGAAATCTGGTCCCTTCTATTGGTTGAACACTCGCGCGACCAGTCACTCTTCTAATTACGCCAGCGCAATACTACAGATGCGTCCGTATTTAGAGTCCATGAATTGGCACTGCTGCATGCGTTCTCCGCTACATCACACGCAGACACACGCACGTCAATTTCCATATAAGGGAAATTTTTAGCACTACTCGTGTGAGGCACGAACCGTTAAATAGCTAAAGGGGCGTTTTACAAAACAAGGTACAATTTGTGAACAAAATCATTGGAATTTTATAATTTTCGGAGGTTTTTGCTGATTTATACAAAAAGGTATTTTATGAATGGGATTCAGCTCGGGTCATTATCAGTTTCTAGGCCCAAGGCGGCTTTAAACGTACTTGTTTAAAACCGGCCGAGCACATATTTATTCCCTTACTACTAATAATAATAATGCTACCTGATATTGACAAAATGGGTGATGGCCAAAAATTATACATTAGAGCCGAATGCATGTAAATGTAACTCAGTTGGTAGAGTGCAGTAACAGCAGCCAGGGGGTTCAAATCCTGCTCACTGTCAATTTCTTTGTTCACTCTGAAAAGTAATATTACCTGATAACATTTACATGAACTGTGCTCCAATGCAAAAGGGCAGTACGCACACTCCCCATTCACTGTGTTTTTGGAAGCTAGTCATGCAACATATGAAATGGCTGTAACCGGCAGGGGTGTAGTCGAGTCCATCACAAGTCCCTGCAAGTCCATCACAAGTCCATCACAAGTCCCTGCAAGTCCATCACAAGTCCATCACAAGTCCATCACAGGCCCTCCAGTCCTAATTCCAATCACAAGCTATTCAAATGAGCTTTGACAAAGGCATTCCTTTGTCATTGTTCATCCAGTCACTTGTGACCAGCTTGATGAAAGGACTTCTGACTGGACTTACAAAAGGACTTGAACGGACTTGCAGGGACTCGACTACAACTCTGCTTACCGGTTATCCCACGAATGCAAGTGGAACATATAAATAGTGTAGTGCCCATATGCCACGCCTGCATGTCCATAAAGACTTTTTGATTTAACTTTCATTAAGAAATGAATTTGTTTGACTGTTTACCGTATACTTGACACCGTTAATGAAACCAAATGGTTTTGGAATGGATTACATTACATGAATCCACCAAGCTATTTTCACTTGTAAATGTAGAAGTCAGTTTCCCTCGCTACAACAATTTAGATAGGTTTGCAGGTACCCGGTGCACTGGGAGAATTATTTTCTTGGTGAGGAAGTGTTTCGTTTCTAAAAACGAGCTGGTATTAAGAGAAGATCTTGAATGTTTAGAACAGTATACAAATACAATGTATAACATGGTTTGAAGGCGGATAGTCAATATTAGCTCCCCATTGAAGTTGACAAACTAGTTCCTGAGGCAAAGCTTAAGCCCTGTCCGCACTGGACTGTTTTTGGTAAAACTTACCGAGACGATGGGTACTTTTCCCATTTTAAGTCCAGTGCGGACAGCCTAGGACGTTTTCCTCTCAGTTACTTTTCCTGAGTCCAGCGGTTACTTCTACCGGGCAACTGCTGCCCAGGAAAACTGACCAGGTAACTTTTCCCGAGACGATAAGTCCAGTGCGGACAGTGCGAGTCGGTAAAAGGCTAGCGGCTCAGGAAAGCGTACATCCGGCCCAAGCGCGAGGTTATGCTACACAGGGACACCCACGCATGCACTTTGCATTGTTTCACCGCGGTGCAGTGCACGTGGCAAGTTTCCAAATTCCAGTGCGTTGTTCCTCTTTTGATTGCAATCATGGCAGATTTTTAGCTGCTCTGGCGCGAAGCGCTGCGGAGCAGCTATTGTTTTCGTTAAGATTTTATTTATTTATTTTTTTTTTTTTCCTTCCTATTTTTCTTCTGCCCTTTTTGCCATAGGTTTTGTACACAACTCCCTTTCCCACCTAATTTCATACTATTAAAGCTCGTATTGTCCCCTCGAGTTGACACAACAAAGGCCATATAGCGTAGATGGTCCTAAAGCAATGACGTCATGATGACGTCAGTAGTTTTTAAATTGTGGCCTCATGAATATTTAATTTTCCACGCTTGCAAGCTCAATATCTGAAAAACCAATCGAGATGTGAAGTTTATATCTATTGCAAAGTATTAGTTGGGCGGCAAAAATGTTTCTGCTTGAGTAAAATGTTCGTGACGTCATCATGACATCATCTGGAGGCCATTAACTTAAAGCACAATTTTGCGTGTTTAGCAACCTCCTATGACAGCAAGCATAAGACAAGTCATACATTGTATTTTGGTCGACCTTACTGCAAGCGGAAATGATCGTGGCTCATTCCAGTGTGAAATAAGGCCCATTTCAAAATTTAGCGAAAAGCAATAAGATAACATAAGAATTCTGGGAAGGCGATAACCGTGGGTATTTTGTAGCGCGTTGTGAATTTATGTGTGGACTGATTTAGACTCGTTATCGGTCCTTCCGTTGTCCTTCAGACTTCTAATACAGGATTAGGATATAACGTATGGTGCGGGAAGTAGTCTAATTCATCCCGCACGTTGGGGCATATCTACCAATGTGTTGAGGGCAGCAGACAACCTTAGCGGTTGCAGAATTTCTAAGAATGAGGTGGAATTTAGATATATTCTGCTAAAGTGTCTGAGCTGGAAATGTGTATAGCGCCATCTCGTGACTATGATTTCAGACAATTCCAACGTGATTAATGGTGCATTTTTTAAGGCCTACATCTACAGAATTACAGGTCCGATTGGGCTGAATTTCGGTATGTGCTAAGACCATGATGTGTGATAGATGCAAACTAAACTGACGAAATGATGACGTCATCACGTGATATATGACGTCACATTAAAGGTGCATTTTTCTAAGGCCTAAATCTTTAGAACTACAGGTCCGATTGGGTTAAATCTCGGGATCTGCCCAGACCATCATGTGTTACACAGGAAAATTAAACTTACGTAATGACATCAGCGCGTGCCATATGACGTCACATTAAAGGTGCAATTTTCTAAGGCCTAAATCTTTAGAACTACAGGTCCGATTGGGTTAAATCTCGGGATGTGCCCAGACCATCTTGTGTTACACAGAAAAATTGAACTGACGTAATGACATCAGTACGTGCCATATAACGTCACATTAAAGGTGCAATTTTCTAAAGCCCACATCTAGCGAACTATACCGATTGGATTGAATTTCGGGATGCGCCTAGACCATCATGTGTGATAGATGAAAATTGAACTGACGTAATGATGACGTCATCCCGTGCCATACGACGTCACATTTAAGGTGCATTTTTCTAAGGCCTACATCTTTAGAACTACAGGTCCGATTAAGCTGAATCTCGGTATGTGCTCAGACCATCATGTGTGATAGATGGAAATTCAACTGACGAAATGATGACGTCATCACGTGTCATATGACGTCACATTAAACTCGGATTTTTCTAAGGCCTAAATCTACAGACATACAGCTCCGATTGGGTTAAATATCGGGATGTGGCCACACTTTCACCTGAGCCATATTTACTTGTATGTGTGCTAGTATATATATATTTATACGATGCACATCATAAACACCCTTGAGGAGCAGCTTTTTTCGTCATATTGACGAAAAACCTCTAGTTATTATTGATATAGTCGCAAGTTTGATTGGTGCTAAAGACATAGGCCTGCGTGTACACATCGGCCAGGAAAAATTAAAAGGCACGCGTGATTTGGGTCAATCGCGTCAATGTAGAAAGGTCACGCAAAGTGCCCTCATGAGTCGTTATACTGACAGCTCGGTTACTTCTACCACGGTCTCGGTAAGATTTTCCCGTGTCGAAAGTCCAAGTGCGGACAGTGGTCACATTTGACCATTTTTCATTTTACCATCGTCTTGGTAAAACCTTCCAAAAAAAGAGTCCAGTGCGGACATGGCTTTTGGGAACTATTTTTTCAACTTCCAATGCCGAGGGGAGCTAATATTGATTATAACAAATCTCTTGCTGGTTCTTTATCCTGGTTGGCTGAAATTTGCATCAGCGCGAACTAAATGCGTGTCAAGACATCGCGCGCGTAATTTCCGGAGTATAGTGCCTGATCGGGCACTATACTCAAAATTGTTGACTGGTTACAGCGCCCTCAACTACAACTTTCATGGATGTGTGGTATTATTCCTAATCACTATAAAGCGTGCACTACATTTTTTGTTTAACATGATGGGGGATTGTGAACAGAAACTCAAACACTGAATCCAGGGAGACTAAAAGCATTCCTTTTATAT
The DNA here is from genome assembly GCA_037893225.1 of Hippasteria phrygiana. NCBI lineage: Eukaryota > Metazoa > Echinodermata > Asteroidea > Valvatida > Goniasteridae > Hippasteria > Hippasteria phrygiana. Next base: position 72,710 of record JAZGUH010000636.1, on the reverse strand, counting down.
AATTGTTGAATTGCTTATTGTTGAATTGCTGATGAGTTAGGCCTAATTGTCGAATTAAAACAGTTGATTTATCCCTGCATGAAAAGTTTCTTATTTTCATATTTTATATTTTGGACAGAGGTGTGTTATAAAACACATATGGACTGACATAATTCGGTCACTAGTGCACGTCTATTCCCCCCTCGGGCCTGTGAGTGACCAGAAGAGGGTCCTATTTCCCGAGGCCCAAGGCCGAGGGAAATAGGACCCTCTTCTGATCACTCACAGTCCCTCGGGCCGCATAGACGTGCACTAGTGACCTCATTGCCAGTCCATATGTGTACACTATCCACCCTCAAACCATGTTATATTTGTTTTACTATACCTCATACATACGTGTATTCAGTTGCCGTTACAACTTCAGGAGCAAGGGGGAAAGGCAATATACATATAACCACTGTGAAATAAAATGCATCCAGGATATATATTCTGCATTTGAAACACGAAAACTGACTGAATCGGTTCTGATTCATTTAAACATTATGAGATCAGAAATATTCAAAACAGTGTACTGGAGACTAATAGAGCATGTTGTCCAAAACGCTAAGACCTCTAACTACCGGCTCTTTTCAGAGTCAACACTTTCTCACAAAAGAGATTTTCTCCATGGTGTACCTGCATACATGTGCTCTATAGGTCTGAAAATTGGGATAATTTGTCTGGAATCTGTTGAAGAATTATCCTCTGCTTAGATCTGGGCCCAGGAAAACTACATGTACATGTATAAGGGTTGGCAATTCCAAATATCACCAACCCTACCACTTTTATTGGTAACCTTTTACATATACAGTGGAACGCCGCTATAACGAACGCCGCTATACCGAACATTCGGCTATAACGAACACCATCCTTGGCTCCCAAATTTTGTGTACAAAACTTTCCGAACAACAGACGGCCGCAGCTTTATGCTAAAGAGTGACAGGTGGCTAATATTTCCCCATGGAATAGAAGGGAAAAGCCAACTGTTGCTTTAGAATTCGGTAAGCTAAATCCCTTGAGCATGGTATTTTACGGGAGACGTCCAGGTGTTGCAGCGGTTCTGGCAGCCAACCGCTACATTGTGTTTGTGCAGTTAAGCATGACATACACAATAATCCAACAATGGATTGAAACTGCACAAATGGCGGCCAATTGCATCATCCGGCCTGGTGACACTGGTTTTTTTGCACCCTATGGCGTCATCCGTACGCGAAGGGTTACAAAGTATGAACATGTAATTACATGATTCAATGGGCGGCACATGTTCAAAGTGCGTGCAGGGTGACATGCTGCCAAGATGTCAGCGGTAGCTTTGATTTTGAAGACTAAAGTCAACTTGCAATCTTTCCACTCTGCTGGTTACAGTGCTCGAGTACACACAAAGTTTTTTATCTGCTTTTACGCCACGTTTTCTGAAGTTCCGGCCATTCTCTCCCTTTTCATTTGTCTTCTTCCATGTGATGTTTTCATTTCTTGTGTCAATTTTATTATCCATTTTTTTATTCTCAACTCAAAATTAATAATATTACTTTACTCATACGTTACTTTTTACAAGTAAAACCTTAGATATGAACAACTTTTAAAATAAACTTGGCACAATTTGTTTGATAGAAAGTTATTTAAAAGTAAATTAAAAAGTGGGGCAGAATATTACATTTCCAAGCGGCAAAATTTGGGGAATACCTTCAATTACAATCATAAGAGGGTGCACTTCTAATACAACTCAAGAGGGCGCTGTTTAAAGGAACAGACGCCATGTTGAAAAATCGCTATAACGAACAAAATCTGTGGATCCCGCGATGTTCGTTATAGCGGCGTTCCACTGTATGTACCTGAAGTGGCTTTTAGCCTTGTATTGGGTGATTTCAATTTAAAACAAAATATTAGACTGACCTCAAAACCCAAGGAGTTTTTTAGATTTGGGGAGAACGCTTTTCCTCCTGGAACACCGCATGGGAGCTACATTTTTATGAAATTACTTTGTTTTGAGACTGGGCTGAGCCAGGGAAACTACAATAATGTGGTTTTTGTCAAGGAAAAAGAGGCGTTTCAATTTACAACATTTTTCAAATATTGCCAATTGTTTGCCAAAATAACACTGAATAATTTGACCTCAATTTTGACCTCAATTTCTGTTTACAGCATACTGCGTACAGACAGACTAAAGGATCTGTTGAAAGACTAGTTGGTGTTTAAAAAGGATGCCTACGGGACCTCCCCACATCATCTGGGGCTAATTTCTTTGCTTAAGCACAAAAAAACCTTGCTTTGGTTACCAGCCAAAACTCTGTATGATTGTTATGCTGGAGTTTTGGCCGGTAACCTGATTTTACTAAGGTTTTTGACTGACATTTTTCTGACCGAAACACAATTATACCAACTGACACAAAATACATCCCCGATTACAGCAGAGGGTGAGATTAGACACACAAAGTACTCAGCCATTGTCAGTTTTTGATCTGCCAAGGCATAGCCATAACACAAAAACCATAGCCATAACACAAAAACCATAGCCATAACACAAAAACCATAGCCATAACACAAAAACCATAGCCATAACACACCATGCTTCGTTCAAGCAAACACATGTACTGTAAAATGTCCCAAAATGTCCCACATTCCACAATAATTTCACCTCCTGTGCACTGTAAACATACATGTACGCTTCTATTTGGCCTATTAAACTGGTACCTGTGCACATTCTAAGCAATGAAACACACCTGTTTTCCCTGAATAACAGAACAGCAATGAAACCAGACTAACCTCGACAGCATCCATGGTGCCATTCTTGCCAGCCTCCCAGTACGAGATCGTGTAGCTGTCCACGCTCTTGTAAAAGACCTCCGGCTGCATCCAGGAGACGCGGGCTCGTCCCATGCCAATGTCCTTAACGGTGATGTTGACTGGGGGACCCGGAGCTGGAGAGAAAGGGGGTGAGAGATGAGCGACGGGCTAAAGTCTGAAAGTCTAGTGAGATTATTTTTTTTTGGGGGGGGGGGGGGATGGGGGCACAGACGAATGTCAGTCTATTCAACTTCCTGATGACTCTGGCACGGTAAGGGAGCGTCTTAAAAATTTGGTTTTGTAGGATGGTTTTGGGAACACCATCATGAACATAAATGGGGGGGGAGGTATATATCCCTCGCCATTTTATGACCAGGGGATCATTCCCCCCAAGAAATTTCACCAACTTTAAAAAATTGCAAGCCTATTAAAAACATAAATGCCAAAACGTAGTGTGTACATGTTCATAATGTACCCGTTTTAAAGAGTGCCCTCACGTTCTTCTTATCCTAGCCCCCCCCCCCCCCCCCCCCCCCCTTACCAACTTTTGGAGGTGATGATCCCCCCACTTTGGGGCATGTATTTATGCCACTGAACACTGTTTCAGTCAGTATGTTCCCAGCAATGGTAAAGAAAGTTTTGCCTGTCAAATTTGACAGATATACATGTAAAGTCCACTGCAGAAAATCTAATGCTAGGGTAGAAAAACAATGTGATAAAAACTGATTTAAAAAGATTAATTTAGGACTTCCTTTTTACACATTTTTATTATACATGTAGTTTTTTTTATGTACATCGCCCATCACAAGCCCAAGGTGTCAGCTACCGAGGATTATGTGGAAGAACAAGCCATTCACACTGAAACAAGACCAGCTAATTGCTTCATAGTATAAATAGGGTCGGGATGGGTAACTAGTCCACTGCAAGACATTAATAATGCCTCTAAGCGTAGAAGTGCTATAGCCCAGGACTGGGCTCGAACCCACAACCTGCAGAATTACCCACAGACCTTGAATTCAATGTGCCAAACCACTAGGCCACGGCACTTCCACAAGTTAGTAATCTGACACAGTCTGATGTTTCATTGTTTTAAGTCTTTTGCTACATGTACACAATGTATATCCAGAAACCAGACGTAGTTGTGACAAACCAAGCGTAAACATGGTGCGAGTGTTCGGTGCTAACAATAAAATGTCCGAACCTCTGGTTAATTGTAATTCAACCTTCCGTCATTGACTGCTTTATAATCAACACTATACACAATTTGAATGTTGGCTATTGGTATGCGCACTATCAATTGGGAGGATGTCAGACAACTCGATTGTTGACCAACTTGACTTGAGACAACTTGACTGTTGAGACAACTCAACAGTGAGACAACAGTTTTCTCAGTTGCCATTCAGACAAGTTGACTTACTCCTCGGTGTTGACGAGCTACAGGTGTAGCTGCATGTCCCAGACCGGTCGCGATTTGGCATGGCACTGTGTAACTTGTCTCAATGATGACCGGTCTCAATGGATGATGACTTAATACCTTTCCAGCCGAGTACAAAAGACAGTCAAGTTGGTCAACGGTCAAGCTTCTCAACCATCAAGTTTTCAAAAGTCAAGCCACAGTTTTGTCACTGCAATATTCATGAGTGTGTGGACCTCTGGCTGCGAGTGCTTTACAAAGAATCCAATTGCGGCCACTAATCTTCTGGCTCTCTGGCTAATCCATCTGGTTTGACATTACTTTGTTCCAAGCCAGAGCTCTTAATAAACATTCACCATAGCAAGAAGTCCACTATAAACAGGGTTCTTTGTGCATGGACTGACCACTGCAAACAGTGGAAATCTTGGACAAGCCAATGGGCTTCAATTAGCTTCAAGCTCTAATTCGGACCTCATTTTAAAAAAAATTAGAATTGTAATAACAAAAACAACAAATTTGTGAATAACATTTTGGGGGTCGGCAACCCTCCCAAAACAGGCTCCCTATTTCAGGTACCTTTTGCACATCTACCGCAAAAAATATCTTCTCTGTAGCAACTGAATTATTGTTCAACTACAAATAAATCAAGGTTTGTACGGAAAAAAGAAAGATAGGATGGGTGTCTTTATTATTTGATGTCTCACTTAAAAGTGAATCACTTTCTTTTGATACCAAAATAGCAACTGAAAAAAGTAATTTCTTTTATGAGGTGGAACTCCAAATAAGCAGAGACGGTACATCTTTTAGTTTCCATTTGTGTCATTTAGGCTTGAAGAAAGATTCTGCTACGATCAAAATGTAAGGCCTTCCTCCTCCTAACTTTGATCAATTATATATTCCTGATCATTTGAGTCAGCAAGCAGTATGTAGCAGTATATTATTGCTTCATTTCACTGCAGAAATTAAAAACTATTCATTGTTGTGGCCTACAGATTATGGGTTTGAACCTAGCAGAGGTCATGGTGCTTGTGTCACTGAGCAAGACAATTTGTCACAAGTTGCTTCTCTCCAACCAGAATGGGTGTCTGTGAGGGCAGTGATGGTTAAATGTATGTGTTTGATTAGCCCAAGTGTGCTAACTTGCAGCCGGAGTTGTATAATCTCCTGGAGCCAAGGTTTCAGGAATGACTGTTTAGTCCTGATGAACAAAGTTAAAGCTAGTGTACATGATTGGTCATTGTTGCAATTTTCAGAAATGGGCGGATTTGGGGGTTAGTATTTTATAGGAAATATCGTTTCACTGACCTGTTCAAAGTTTTGCGTTGTTTGATGGCGAAAAAAAACGAGAGAAAAATAGCGCTCGTTTTTAACCGTCGGGCGGATGATAGCCTTTAGTTAAGGCGCGCGTGGCTACCTGGACGCGTGACGCGCCCCGAATGCCAGCATGTCCGGGACGCGCCATTCGCCCGGGTAGCCACGCGCACCTTGACTAAAGGCTACAGGGCAGTTTTCCAATGATTTCCAGCTGGAAATCGTTGGAAAACGATATAAATTTCAGCACACCTGGTGCCATTACTTCACAGGATGATTGAGACTACTATTAACTTACAGTCTAGTAAGGTATTTCATAATAATTCAGTTAAAAAAAAAAAATTGGAGGATTACCAATCATGTACACTACTTTTTGCAAATGTTGTGATTTTTTACTAAAAAGAGCATTCTAAATGTCTATTTCTATTACTGTTTGAAAAGCTCATCCATTGCATGCTGTGGTAAACACAATCTAACAACTTACAACCCCTCCTTGTATTCGCCTTGCTCCCAGAGACATGATTCAACGAGCACCGTATTTGCAGGATGCACAGAACGACGAAGGACAAGAGGAAGAACGTCTCCCAGCCCCCAATCTGCTGGATGCAGAGGTCCAAAAACTCCAGGCCAATCATCAGCCCAGTAGGTTATCTCTTTATGGACTCAACATACATGGCAACATCAGATAAACTCGGGGGTTGATGCGTCAATGCTCTTGTAAACTCATACGCAGTCTTTCTCACAACTGTGAGCATCATCTAAAGCTTGGTTGCAGTATTCTCACGTCAACAGCTAGAAAACAGTCATCAGATTATGTAATAGTGAACCAACACGGGGGCAGGATGCATCTTGATATTTAATCGATATGCACAAAATTGTACTCCAAAGAAGGTACCGAGTGGGACGAATTCCGCTCACATACACAGCATCAATCAAAAGAAACTCAGTTCAAATCCATCCCCAAACTTCAGTCAAATTCGACTGAAAGAACTCAACATTACTGAATCCTGTTCGCTTTCAAGAGTATTCCAATGTACATGTATGCAGAAACATGATTCACTCACATCCCTAGATCCCTAGTTGAAAAACGGTAACAAGCTGGCACAACATGTCCCCACGGAGCAGTCGGCATGTTCGATCGCGGCTCTGGGAAACTCCAGTCACCTGGTCAATCAACGCGGAAGAGAGTACGGCCGTTGCTCCCGTTATGTAAATTTTTAATTTCCCAAGCTGTCCCTCGATGGCCGATCAAACACCGAGAAAACATGCATCCGAGATTCATGGCAAACTTATTAACTCATGCTGCAATTATTTTCACAGCGTCGCTGTGGACACGTGTGTGTGTGTGTGTGTGTGGAGAAGCTGGACCGTTCTGTTTACATCCAAAGATTACCGCAAGATGCAGCTTCCTCACAATAGTAATACTGGGCCCTGCAAAGCCTTGCCTACAACCCCCTTTGGCAGAGTAAAATCTCCACTCTGTTTGGAAAGGACACACAGGCTCCGCTTGTGCCTAACCGACCTCAGTGCAGAGGAAATAGGAGGGGACGGGGGGAGGGGGGGGGGGGGGGGGGGGGTGAAGGACGATCATGTATGTGAGAATGAATCATCACGTATATCCCTCAACATGGCCCGGATTTATGCAGCAGTGACTGTACACGTGTTGTTGGGGGTTTTCTTTACCCACTTGATTACATGTTAAAACATTTTTTTAAGAATAATTGACGTTCAAAGGCATTGAGCGAGTGTGATTATAGTTTGTGATATCCCAGATGTTATGGTGTTGGTTTTAGTAGAGTGCCACAATCTTCAGAGTACGGCTTTGAACCCAGCATGTGGTTCACAATGGTTGTGTCCTTGAGCAAGACAATCTACTACAATTTCTTCTCTGTGTCTGGGGAACAAATACCTGTAATGGTTGTTCTTTCGATTATTTAAGTGCAGTGTACAATAATTATTGTAAAGTTATAGGCTTTTATCTTCTACAGTACTAACACACACAAGTGTGTAAACAGGTCCCTCTTTTGTTTGTACTTTAACTTTTTGGAATTTTGAATCTTATCTATAAATGAGCACTTCCCTTCACATCCTGCAGCAAAATACTCACAGCATGCATCAGGGCTTTGATAAGCTTTCATTATCTGCTTCGTGAATTTAGAGTATATAATATCTCTGCAGATGCCTGGGTGCTGTAGTCCGACAAACATTCACGATCAACGGTTATCATGCCAAAACCTCTGAAAATAATTCTTTTGGGATTAAAAATTGATCTGATATCTTCAGTGGGAACAATTTCGACAAACACCTCTCTCGTCAACTTGCAGCAGAGTTGTATTCGAGTCCCTGCAAGTACTTTCACAAGTACTTTTGCAAGCCCAGTCAGAAGTCCTTTCATAAGTAACTGGATGAACAATGACAAAGGAATGCCTTTGTCAAAGCTCATTTGAATAGCTTGTGGTTGGAATTAGGACTGGAGGGCTTGTGATGGACTTGCAGGGACTTGCAGGGACTTGCAGGGACTTGCAGGGACTTGCAGGGACTTGCAGGGACTTGCAGGGACTTGCAGGGACTTGCAGGGACTTGCAGGGACTTGCAGGGACTTGCAGGGACTTGCAGGGACTTGCAGGGACTTGCAGGGACCAGACCTAAGATTAGGCAGATCTATTAACCCTCCCTCTCTCCGTGCCAAAATGGAGCAACTACATGTACCTTACCTATCAAAACCTATTAAGTTTCAGGCTGAAACACACAAGCTGTTCGAGAAGAAGGTTTTAGGTTATGACAGTTATAACAGTAGGAGGGTTAAGCTTGACGTATTGACTATTCACAGCGTAATGACAATACACATGTACAGTCTGTTCAATAAGTAAGGATTAGTACAGAATATTTATTGTACGGAATGTTATTTTCCTATGCTTCCTATAGAGTACTGAAGTGATGACGTCAATCAATGCAATGTTTGGAACCAGAATACATTCTAAACTGCATGTGTTTGGAACCATTGCCGCGGCAACTGACGTCAGACTTCGGTACTCTATAACTACATGTACATGTATGAAAACCCAGTTGTCCACTGAATGCTGTACATGTTAAAGCAAAAAGATAATCCAGTGGAATTTAATATTGGTCTGAAAATCAGGGTAATTTCTCCAGCTTCTGCTGAAGAATGATCCTCTATTTCAGCCTCAGCTAAGAAAAACCATAAGGATTGTAGGGTTAGCAACAATACCACCCATCTGTTAATATCCCAATACCTAGAGTAGCTTTTTACCTTGTAATGGATGACTTTTTAAAAATTGAAATCCCCCAATACAAGGCTTAAAGCAGGGCTCGACCTTAGCACTAGCCCGGCGTACAATGTCTAGTAAAAACTGCTCCGGGCTAGTGAAAAGCACTCTTTAACTTACCCGGCGGGCTAGTTAAAAAAGCATACCTACCTGCTTAAAATTGTCACTGTTGTTTGATATGAATCAAACAAACGTTCTTGGTAAGTTTGAGTGAATCTTCTTGTTTCATTTAATGACCGAGTACAGCGCTACGGCGTCCCGCACAGTCAATACTATGCCGAGCCGCCGCGCTAGCGCTAGCGCTATGCATGCCGCTCGCTGTCTCACAGCAGCTAGCTTGTGCCCCGATGGCAACATGTGTACGTGCGTACATGTATGCCATTCATTGCGCGCGTGATGCCACAAGCGCACATGACTTGTACAAGGTTGGTAGTCTCATATCAAGTCCAGAGTGTGTTGTGCACTTTTTTGCCAAATGCTGTACGCATGGGACTGGTTGGGTGTGGGAAGAAAAGTACAGTGAAAGTGCACACAAAAAAGACTATGGATCTTTTCTCAATGCTCGGCTCGATACGGCTGACACTGAAACATTTTTATTTTGTACATCATCAGTGTTTGAAAAAAATGATTAAGGACCGTTACATTTTTGGCCCATGTAAATTTGAAGGAAAACGCCAACTAATATTGGCGGAATAATGTCATGAATGTCTATAAGATCAAGACGCAGCGAACCGTACGCCGTATGCGGCGCTATACAATCTTTGGTACGTCGAACTGAAGCCAGCTTTGATTAATGGGCCCAACCGGGGAATTCCACGTGCATACTGAGCATGCGCATCGGCACTTGACCTCAGCGATTCCATGAGCCATGCATGCAGGGCATGATGAAAGAAGGCATGAAGGTACGGGGCGCGCGTGCGAAGATTTGTGCGTGTGGCCTGTACCGACCGGGCCGGTGTACGTGGCCGTGGTTGGTGAGAAGTTTTATTCACTTGGGTCTTAACATTTTCCGTCATGTGGCGATATCTAAATGTATCCAATCCGTCCAAAAAAGGAAGCAAAAGAGAATACGATGCAAACTAGAGCAAAAATAAAAGATAACGTGTCTACAGACAAGACTGGGAGCGGGACTTTGGCTGGCTTAGCTACGATGGAAATATGATGTTTTGCCGTGTTTGCCGCGAAATGAAACTGACCGGAGGGAGTGGAAGGAAACATATTACCTTATCATTTAGTAATTTCTTTTCTATTTTATAGTTTGAAAAATCTCTTATTAGTTACAACTCTACTGAATCCTCCTGAATTTTAATACGATATTTCGGACACCGTAGGGAGTTTATCGTTAATGGGATATTTACAATGTCCATTAAATGTGGGCTAGTAAAAATTTCTGCGGGCTAGTAAAAATCCCAGTTAACTTGCCCGGTGGACTAGTTAAAAAAAAGCTTAAGATCGAGGCCTGCTTAAAGCCACTCGAGGTAATCCGAGATTACAATCAGAGGTAGTAGGGTTGGCGACATTCTGTATTGCCAACTTTACCACCCTTACGGTTTTCCTGGGCACAGATCTAAAAAAAATATTTAAAAAAATAAAAAATTCTTTAAAGGATTCCAGAGAAATTATCCTACAGACCCAGAGGGGGTTATTTCCCCATCGATGAGACCAACTCACCACCCCCCCCCCCCATTCCATAGAAATTGTGTTTAAAAATGGCCTGCTCTTGGCTTGACTCCAAAAAAGATTTAGCTTTAGTCACTAGAGTGCGCTGTTTCTTTCCTACATGTATGTTTGACAGCTGTTGAAACCCCACCAGGGGCCACGTCTAGGATCTGCTTGTATAAGGTCTATCAGAGGTGACTTTTCAATGATGCAGCATTACAGTCATATCCTCCTCCAATGCATAAATCTATCAATGCTACTTAAGAGTACACGCACCTAACGCTGACAATGAGTGTTCAACAAGTCGAGGAAATCAAGGAATATATAATTTGGTTGGGGGAGGGGAAGAGGGTTGAACCCACGGGAAATATTGTATACTGTGCTCGTACTTCGTACTTGAGTACTACTTGAGTACCATTCTGCAAGAACTCAAACATTATAAAGTAATAATCAAATAGTGCAGTACATGTATTTCAATGAGGCAAAGTATGTTGACTCAAGTACATATAAGTTTAAAGGTTCAGTGAAATGAAAATTGTTCTCAAGAGTATTTTGTGCAAATATCAATGCTTCTGAACTGTGTTAACATTTTTTGGACTTGAAACAAGGATTTAAAATGTTCGTTTTTACTATTCAAAATATTTAAGCTATTTTCTGTATGTGAGGGTGCTATTGCTACATGTATGTCAATCAAGGCACTCACACTGTACAGTTTGGGCACTTACAGTCCAAAAAAAGGAGTCAAAATTTGACTTACTTTTGTAGCCATCCTGATGTTTCTATTACACAGTGTGTTTTTCATTTCATTGAATTGGCCTTTAGCTTGTAGCTTTTTACCTACAAATCACTCATTGTATCTTCCGTTATTATGTAGCTGAGATGTTTAAAACTTTCAACCTCTTCAGATTACATACTGGCTTATTTATTGCTACTCTTTTAGACAACCATGCATCTTGTCTTCACGTTCAGAAGCAATCCCAGACTCTCCTCTGAAACATTATTTCAGCAGATGCTGTAGCTTGGCCTCGCTGTCAGCTCTAAGAGTAACCCTATACGCAGAATGGCTGAGCCTTGTATTGGGGGATTACAATTAAAAAAAAAAACATATGGAATTTTGTGCAATAAATTGTGTTGTGTTACGCGTTTCCCATCAAATTATGTACAATGTGATTAAGGGAATAAATGTGTGCAGGGCCGGTTTTAAACAAGTACATTTAAAACCGCCATGGGGCCTGGACGCTTGATAATGAACCACGCCGAAGGCGAGGGTCATTATCAAGCGTCCAGGTCCCAAGGCAGTTTTAAAAGTACCTGTTTAAAACCGGCCCAGCACATATTTATTCCCATTCATAAAATACCTTTTTGTGTAATTCAGCAAAACCTCCGAAAATTTTAAATTTCTAATGATTTTGTTCCATTTGTTTAACCTTGGTTTGTAAAACACCCCTTTAGCTATTTAATGGTTTCGTGCCTCACGCGAGTAGTTTTAAAAATGTCCTTATATGGAAATTGACGAGCGGGACATGAGGCGTGTTGTGGCGCAGAACGCAGCAGTGCCGGTGTAGTGTAAAATTATGGACTCTAAATACAGACGCAACAGTAGTAATTGGGAGAGTGACTGGTCGTGCGAGTGTTCAACCAATAACGGGAACCAGATTTCATTTCGTATAACACCGGTTTCAAACCGGTTGGTGTTTTATCAGCCGTTTAAAACCACCCACGTGACGGGCTCTCGACCAATAGGAACGGGTAAACTGTCTTAAGTATTTATGAATTGACAATATTTAACAGGCTTCAGTCATATGATTCTACCATAGTCATTTTTAGAGAGTAACTGGACATTTTTTGTGTATCTTTTTAATACAAAGTTTAATATTCATGAGCCAAAGCATGATGTCATCAGACACACAACACACAAAAAAACAAATATTTCTTACATTTTCTTGAAAATTCCATGTTTTAGTGAATATATTAAACTGGATATTGACTGCATGATTCCTTGAACTCTGACTCAAATATCAAAGTACAGGGGCTTAGTCTGGCAGACTAAAAGATGAATCATGCTCTGTTGAATCTATACATTTTTAGGCAGAATCTACATGGGAAGAGTATTCTCTTTTAGAGTTTGATTAATGACACCCAGTCATGGTGGACACTTAAAGTTACAATCATTTCTTTTTTGGCTTTTCCGACAAAGTCAATCGGAAAAGGCTTTGTTTTTGTTCAGATTTTTTTTTCTTCTTCCTTCTTCTTCTTCTTCTTCTTCTTCTTCTTCTTTTAGTTCTGACCAAAAGCCCATAGACTTTGTACACGAATTTTGTCGGCGGCACTTTAGGTCTTAAAAAATCTCAGATCTTAACCAAACTTACCTCAAACATAGACCCTAGGCTGAAATTGTATGTCGAAGAGTGACGTCATGATGACGTCATCACGTGACGTCATCTTAAAGGTGCGTTTTTCAAGGGCCTATATCTAGAGAACGGTAGGTCCGATTTCCTTCAAACCTGGTATGTTGGTAGGCTAGCTCGTGTTATAGATGTAAATTGAGGTGACGTCAAGATGACGTCATCATACGATTTTATAGTAATTGTTAAGTTTTTTAACTTAAAAGTTTCTTAAAGCCATATCTCACCAACAGAACATGCTAAATTCAAAATTCTTTTTGTAATAGCTTTGTTAGCTCCTATATTCTTTCGCATAAATGGAAAATGTGTGACGTCATCATGACGTCATAAAAAATGTGCTTTTTGGAAACACATATAAGGGTAGGTCCGATCGTCATAAAAATTAGTGGGCAGGTAGATAGTGCTACTAGCATGTAAAATCCGAGGTGACGACATGATGACGTCATCGGCTGATTTTCTATGATTTTTTTAGTTCTATCCCAAATCCCATAGACTTTGTACACGAATTTTGTAAGAGCCACTTTGGTCACTAAACAACCAACCTCAGATCTTAATCAGGCTTAACACAAACAGAGACCCTAAGCTGAAAATGTATGCCGAAGAGTGACGTCATGATGACGTCATCACTTGGCATGTGACGTCATCTTAAAGGTGCATTTTTCAAGGGCCCATATCTAGAGAACCGTAGGTCCGATTGCATTCAAACCTGCTATGGTGGTAGACAAGTACGTGTTATAGATGAAAATTGAGGTGACGTCATGATGACGTCATCATACGATTTTATAACAATTTTAAAGTTTTTGAACCTTAAAGTTCCTTAAAGCCATATCTCATCAACAGAACATGCTAAATTAAAAATTATTTTTGTAATAGCTTTGTTAGCTCCTATACTCTTTCACATCAGAGCAAAAAATGTGTGACGTCATCATGACGTCATCAAAAATGTGCTTTTTGGAATCACATATAAGGGTAGGTCCGATCATCATAAAAATTGGTAGGTAGGTAGATAGTGCCACTAGCATGTAAAATCCGAAGTGATGTCATGATGACGTCATCGGCTGATTTTCTATGAATTTTTAGTTCTATCCAAAATCCCATAGACTTTGTACTCGAATTTTGTAAGTGGCACTTTGGTCACTAAACAACCTCAGATCTTAATCAGACTTGACACAAACATAGACCCTAAGCTGAAATTGTATACCGAAGAGTGACGGGGTGATGATGTCATCTTAAATGTGCATTTTTCAATGGCCCGTATCTAGAGAACAGTAGCTCCGATTACGCTGAAACGTAGTATGTTGGTAGGCAAGCATTTGTTGTTGATGAAAATTGAGGTGACGTCACGATGACATCATCATACGAAATTATAGTAATTTTAAAGTTTTTGAACCTTAACATTTTCTTTAAGCCATATCTCATCAACAGCTAGAACATGCTAATATCGAAATTCTTTTTGTAATAGGTTTGTTAGGTCCTACATATGTAACAAAAAATGCAAAATATGTGCACCATCATAATGACGTCATCAAAGGCATAATTTCTCGTAAGACATGTAAATTGGTAGGTCCAATTGTCATGAAGCCTGGTGGGTAGGCGGTCGGCCTTGCGGTCGGCCTTGCGGTCGGCCTTGCGGTCGGCCTTGCGGTCGGCCTTGCGGTCGGCCTTGCGGTCGGCCTTGCGGTCGGCCTTGCGGTCGGCCTTGCGGTCGGCCGGCCTTGCGGTCGGCCGGCCTTGCGGTCGGCCTTGCGGTCGGCCTTGCGGTCGGCCGGCCTTGCGGTCGGCCTTGCGGTCGGCCTTGCGGTCGGCCTTGCGGTCGGCCTTGCGGTCGGCCTTGCGGTCGGCCTTGCGGTCGGCCTTGCGGTCGGCCTTGCGGTCGGCCTTGCGGTCGGCCTTGCGGTCGGCCTTGCGGTCGGCCGGCCTTGCGGTCGGCCGGCCTTGCGGTGGGCCTTGCGGTGGGCCTTGCGGTGGGCCTTGCGGTGGGCCTTGCGGTGGGCCTTGCGGTGGGCCTTGCGGTGGGCCTTGCGGTGGGCCTTGCGGTGGGCCTTGCGGTGGGCCTTGCGGTGGGCCTTGCGGTGGGCCTTGCGGTGGGCCTTGCGGTGGGCCTTGCGGTGGGCCTTGCGGTGGGCCTTGCGGTGGGCCTTGCGGTGGGCCTTGCGGTGGGCCTTGCGGTGGGCCTTGCGGTGGGCCTTGCGGTGGGCCTTGCGGTGGGCCTTGCGGTGGGCCTTGCGGTGGGCCTTGCGGTGGGCCTTGCGGTGGGCCTTGCGGTGGGCCTTGCGGTGGGCCTTGCGGTGGGCCTTGCGGTGGGCCTTGCGGTCGGCCTTGCGGTCGGCCTTGCGGTCGGCCTTGCGGTCGGCCTTGCGGTGGGCCTTGCGGTCGGCCTTGCGGTCGGCCTTGCGGTCGGCCTCGATTAGACCTCTGGTATGTCTGCTGCCACCAGCATCTCAAAAGTCTCTTAATGCACACCTCCAAGGTAATGTGTGCCTTTCAAAAGTCTGTCATACATTGTTTCAAATTGGTCATACCAACATCTCAAGGGTAACAAATTTCCAACTTTCAACCCATTTTGTGGTGTCTGGTCACAAAATGGTCACTGAGCATGTAATCTGCATATGAATGGCAAGAAGAGAGAAAGAGAGAGTACATCCTATTGTGTACCGAATCCCACAGATCAATAGCACGGTGTCCACGGTCTACTATTCATGCCCTCAGAAGGTCTCGTGTTCACCAACTCTAGTTTTTATCTTCAGCTACATGTAATAATGTCAAGATTTGCGGCAGCACCATGTGGCAACTCTCCTTTGTGAGTTTGTAGGGTTCTGGAAAGAACCGGGGAAACTCACCGTTTCAGACAGTATACTCTGCCCATCGTCAGGAGACACTCTCCTGTTGCCTCATGCAAACCTTCAAAATCTTATCTAATTACATGTATGAGATCGGTTACAATGGAAACTTACCTGCAACATCGGTGAAAACCCTGAGGACAGCGGAGGGCTCCCCCTCCCCGAGTCTGTTTTGTGCCGATACACGAAACTCATATTCTGTGTAGATTTCTGCAAAAAAGCCACGGCAAGTTGTAGTTTGTGTTAAATCAAGACACATTAATGGTATAATCAATTTAATGTTGATCAGTTTGAAGGACTTCACCCACTGAACCCGGTTGACGTCTCCAGCCAGGGTTTGAAAATGGCCACCTGGTTTGTCTTAGGTCTGGTCATTGGAGCTGTGAAATAGGATCCAATGGGGGACTTTTGAGACACTTGGGCCCTTTCCCAAACCCTGGCTTGGGCTCGGGCTTCGGCTTCATGTAATTTTATGTCCCCAGATTTGGCAAGATCTGGGACGCTGTTTTTGCTACATGTACATCAAAGTCTTTTGTTTTAATCCAGAGCCTGTTTATTTATTTACATATTCAAGGCTTCAGATCGGCAGTGGGACTGGGGAATAGCTGGAGACGAAGCCCAAGCCCAAGCCAAGGTTTGGAAAATGGCCCAGTGGCAGCAGACATACTAGTCCTTGTCCATTGTTCTCACCAGTCTTACGCATTCTCAGAACAACGCACGCATGCTCTGAACTAGCAAAAAAGGACCGGTATGTCTGCTCTCACCAACGTCTTAAAAGTTTCCCATTACATGATGTGGTTTTTACTCTTTAACCCCCTTCATTGCAAAGCCATTTCTCCTCTGCCATCACAACATTTAGAGCAATCTTTGAGCAATCTTTGAGCAACTTCAATCAAGAATTA
Organism: Hippasteria phrygiana; assembly: GCA_037893225.1. Classification (NCBI taxonomy): domain Eukaryota; kingdom Metazoa; phylum Echinodermata; class Asteroidea; order Valvatida; family Goniasteridae; genus Hippasteria; species Hippasteria phrygiana. The sequence continues at coordinate 56,090 of JAZGUH010000636.1, read as the reverse complement.
TTTTTGGCAGTTGTTGGACTAACCTTGCTCCAACTTGGGCAAGTCAACCGCAGGGAAACTGACTAGGTAAAGTTTCCCTTTGTTTGATGAATTATAAGTTAAAAAGTCGTATTCTCATTGAGTGATCCCCACAATGTCGCTTCCCAGGTTGTATCGTAAAATTGGGAGTGATCCCTGGCGATACGGCATTCTGGGTTTATGACTTCTGACTAGCGCCCTACCGAACAAAGATACTGACAATTTGGGAAACCGCCAACATAGGGCAAGATAGCTCAGTTGGTAGAGCGCAGGAGTGGGATTTGAACCTGTGACCTCCGGGTCACCGTACCGGCGCTCTACCAACTGAGCCATCTTGCCCTATGTTGGCGGTCTCCCAAATTGTCAGTATCTTTGTTTGGGTGGGCGCTAGTCAGAAGTCATAAACCCATAATGACGTAAGCGAAATATCACGCCCAATTTTACGATACAACCTGGGAAGCGACATTGTGGGGCTCACTCAATGAGGATACGATTTTTAAACTTATCCCGCTCCTGCCAGTTTTTGTGTTCACTATGAAAATTTATAATTCAAGTAGGATTACCAAAAACTTGAAATCCTTTCTGTTTGTACTTACAAAATGGTGTCATTACAATGCCCCTATTTGCCGAAAATCATGATCTATTCCGGACATTGAAACAAGCACTTCGTAAAAATAAATATAACATTAAACCATCTTTAAAATGACAAAGATCTTTAAACATATGTACACACAAGCGCTTGAAAATCTTTCCCCAAAATTTCAAGCCCACTTTTCCGTCAAGTTAAAAACAATCTGGACAATGGAATCGGTTTCTGGACAATGGAATCGGTTTCTGTACAACACTAACCAAGTTCTATCTCGGTGTGGTACATTATCGTGGTCTGCTCCACGATCCTTCGCCAGACCTGCTGTCCGCTCCTCTTGATGTCAATGTTGTAGGTTTCCGTGGCCGCATTTTGATTACTCGATGAGAACCAAAAGATCGTCACGCTCTTCTCCTTTTGGCCCACAATCTGTAGCTCTTTTGGTCTGCCAGGGACTGCACACAAAGTAATATACGAAAAACAAAGTTGGCTACTGTACTTGTGCAGTGGAACTACAGGACATTGCGATTGAAAGTTAACCTAAGAATGGGAATTTCTCTTCACACTTTGTTCTCTTCCCAGGGAATTCATTTTCACTTCACAAAATGTGAACAAACTTTTCCCACAAGTCTTTTCCCAGAGTGGGAAAACATTTTCACACAAGCAGGGAAATATTTTTGTGCCTTTTCACACAGGTGGGAAAACACTTTCCTGCCTTTTCCACACAAGTGGGAAAATATTTTCACACATTTTTCCCAGATGTGTGAAAATAAATTCCCATTTGAATTTGTAAGGGGGGAAAGTTTCGTGCAAAATGCAAAATGCGACTGCGACTTCTTTTCACAAAATGTCCCATTCCTATTCACAGTATTAACTTTCAATTGCAATGTACTGCATATAACTGCATGCTACACGCATACAAAGTTGTCCAAGACGTCGCGAACGGCGATAGGTCAAATGCTACATAGGACCTGTTTGTATTTCTTAACTCTGTGAGTACTGCTGCGTGTTTGCTAATTGGTCCCCATGATTTCAATGGCAGAGTGATGCATTACAACAGCGCCCTCATACATCAAGAAATACCATGAAGCTTTATCAAGTGCAAAAAGGGGTACATGTTATATTTTCAAGAAAGAGACTTCCAATTTTGATCAAAATATCAAGCACCATGGCTATGTGCAAAACAAATGTGACCTAGCAGCACTTTAACCGTCATATTTTGGTTTTTTTAAGGTCGCACACGTTTTACTACTTTTAATGTTTTTCAGCTTAGGCAGTGTCCGAATTACTTGGCTACGGCTTGAAATTACACACGAGTCTATAGGAAGTGGCTGCAGCCGCTACCATAGACATGGGTGTAACATCCAGCCGTAGCCAAGTAATTCGGACACGGCCTTAGTGTGGCTTATTCTTTTGAGATAAGCCATTATAAGTATACATTTTTGGAAAGCTCTCCTCTTTCATTTGGTGCCAAAATAATACAAATTTTAGGAGGTTGAAAGAAGGTCATGACCAACAAAGCATAAACCCAATTTTTTTTATGTCTAGGTTCTTGAAGCATGTAAAAAATGTAAAAATCCAGAACACAACTGGAATCATTGTAAAAGGCCCCAGGAACATTTATGCATAAAAGCAATAAATTTCATGGGGCTCCATTACCTCAAGAAAACACATCAAAATCACATCAAAAAGGTGTTATGGATTTGCCAGTATGTATGTAGTGGACATGAACATTACTGAAGCACTTTCCTATACCACTTAATACAATTTACATCTGCAAACTACATCACAGCATCCGATAAATTCACCGTATTCTTTATCCGATAAATTCCCCCATTTATCAGAATCATTCACAAATTTACCAAGCACAGCAGCTACAGTAAGCCTGCCTTTGAAATTAGCATCCGCCATTGCAAGTGGAAGCTGTGAAAATCTCAAATTTTGAGCCCAAACTGTGACAAAGTTTTACGGATATACCAATATGGCTGCAATGCTATTTATTTACATTGCAGTGGTCTCAAAGATGATCAGGGAGCCCTCTATTGACATATTTTCTAATAGGGGTTTTTGTTACCTATGCAGGTTCTCTAATGCATATTAATATCGTACAAATTTGTACGATTGACGGTTAAAGTCAAATTTTCAAAAGTTTCAAATGAAAAGTCGGTTTGGATTTTAACATATTTCGATTTGAAAACCCCTATTCTGTCATATCTTAAAGTTTTAATGCTGAATTTAACCTCAAAATATTTTTTGGGGATGATTTCTTTTTTGAACTTGGGTTATAATGTGCACAGTTCGCTAAACTTTGAGCTTCATTTCTCAAGACAAGTAGTCAAGACTACTTGTTTCAAAAGGTCACAGCGGCCCCTGGGTATGAGCTACAGTAACACACAATACATCACATTAAAGTTTACTGCATGTGATTCCAGGAAATACCAGAATTGTCAACGTTTGCTAGTTTCCACCTGTTTCCAGGGGCCAGGTCTCAAGTAGTACACTGCCAAAAATGATTTTCTTACATTTCTTAATATAAGAAAATATTTCTTATTTCAAGAAAACATTTCTTGTCTCACTCCCTAGAAAACTTTTCCAGGGAGTGAGACAAGAAAACTGTTCTTGAAATAAGAAAATTTTCAAATTTTAAGAAAACCATTTTAAGCAGTGTACAAGTTTTGCGTTTATATTATTTATGTCTGGTAACGACACGCAGAATCCCACAGAAAGAAAAAAAATAAATAAATAAAAATACAAAATTGCATTCAAGCTTGTAAGACTAAAGAAACCAGTGGAAAGGAGATGACAAAGAAATGCCAGTTCTAGAGGTGGGAGGAACGCGAATTTGTTTTCCGTAGGCAGGTGAAGCAATAATCATGAATAATTCAGTAGTTTTGATGAGAAAGTTATGTTTAATCATTGTAATAGAACAGAACGTCACATCATTGTTATTATTTTAAATAGTCAACTAGTTACATTCAATCATTTTAAAGAACTGCTGTTGTTGAGCTGCTACAGACTAGTCTAGTGGATAGTGGGATGGATCAAAAGGTCCCTAGTTCGAATCCACCTGTACCCATTTTTCTTTATTGTGATATCATTGGGATATTTTTAATTTAAGGGGAAAAAGAGACCGAGAACCTAAGTGCTAGCAGTGCAGTGATCAATGAACCACTGAGTTATTCATGACAATTGCTTCACCCACCTACGGAAACAAATTTGCGGGAGGAACACCCCAGCATTGGCTATCTTGCCTGTATTAAAATGCCACGCTCACGAGCTTGTACCCAATGGGTATGATCTTGCCACACCCTGTAGTTTCCATCACGCCTTGCCTCCAGCTGTTATTGATGGGGTGCTGGTATGCCAATAACGGGGCTGTGCAAGCAAGCGTTAATGCAAACAATAGGCACCACACTGAATAGAGTGGTCCTATTCATCGCACTTGGAGCCCCCACTTTCCTTGCTCCATCTATTTACTACATTCATGCTCAAGAACAACATAGTTGAAACATGAATGGATAGAGTATGTGCAGGAATGCGCCTATAGACATCAACCAGCCAGGTGGTCTTTTTCAAACCGCAGCTGTGGCTGTCATTCATTTTCAAAAGGTTTACTCTGTGAAGAAAGTTGCCGAAATGCCAGACAAGAAGGCCACCGCAGTGTTGACATGCTCGGTACATTTCCAGTAAGATTTTTGCCTTTTGGGGGGTTTGTTTAGGCTCAATTGAGGCCAGTGGTGAAAGGCATGTGCTATATTTTGAGTATCTATGTGCAGTTTCGGTAGAAACGAAAAGGTTTGAATGCAAATGGCAAAGCAAATAATTGCAAAGTCCTGCTCTTAACCCTTTGAGTGCGGTATTTTACGGGAGACATCGGGGTGCCGCGGGGGCTCTGGCAGCCAAGCGAACCGCTACAATGTGTTTGTGCAGTCAAGCGTCACCTATACACAATAATCCAACAATGGATTGAAACTGCACAAACAGCGGCCAATGGCGTCATCCGGCCTGGTGGCACTGTTGTTTTTTTTCTCGCATATTTGCAGCATCCGTACGCAAGGGGTTAAAACTCTATGTACATTATTGGGGAAAAAAGTGCATCTATTGATTGGCGTTGTAGATCTTGTTGGAGAAACCCACAGTTCTAGTTATTTGGCAACAAATAGTCTTGGAATCATGCCTGGACTTGGCCGAGTCGGCATTCGGCAAAGTCTGGACTCGGCCTTGTCCGATCATGACTTTAGGACAATAATGCCCGCTGTACAAACACTAGTCAGGACTGCTCCGGGCTAGTCAAACCTGCATCTTAGATTGCCCAACGGGCTAGTAAAAAATCTGCAACTTACGTATCAATGGAACTATGATATGAAGTGAATAAAGCAAAAGGGATGATCATTTAATAGACTGCAAATTTAAAGCTGCAAATTTATTTGACGTAATTTTCTCACATTTTTATTTTTATTTTTGCATTTTGTTTGTTCTCTTACTAAACCTCTGTCGTTCCTATCGTTTGCAGAACTGTGTTACCATGGAACCTATTGGCGCTCTGTTCTTTGTATAGCGTCTAATAAATGCTCTTTTGTTATTATAATTATAACATTCAATGGTCTCTTAAGGAGACATTTAAAAAAAAATATTGTACCTTAGGGAGACAAGTGACATTAAGGAAGAATTTCGATGTCTCCCTAATGTCAAAGGCCTCTTAAATATTGAGAATTTTACGGTCGGAACTGGGTTATATCGATAGAGGATGGTCCAAAACATAAATATACCAAATCTCGTGGGGGTAGGATAGGGGATATTTGGGTTCAATAGGTTACATCAAAGTTGAACAAAATGTTGTGCACAAGTCTATGGGAATGTCTCCCAAGTGACCAATCGCCTGTAATAATTATTATTATTGGCAGCCCATAATTTGAGCATTCCTCATGTAACATCAAATGGTGCAAGGGGCTAGTGAAACTTTACAAGGGCTAGTGAAATGTGCAGTTGACTAATCCAGGGGGCTAATCAGGAAAACAAACCGCGCAAGATGCATTTAGAATCCAGTTTCAAGTCTACGTTTGAACCAGGGCCCTATTCAAGTCCCAATTTCAGCTCAGTTTTTGTTTTTTCCCAATTTTGGACTCCTAGTGGATTGAAATCCACCGTTTCACTGTTTGAGCAAGGAACTCAAATCGGTACTTGGCTGCAACCCTGCTATAGTCTCTCTCAAATGACGTCACTTCCTACAGATTGCCAAGTGCATCGGCATTTTGGGCGTCAAATTTTCGTGACGCGCATCGGCTGCGCCGTAATTCGAAGAAATTTCGAGCAACATGCATGCGTGTTTGGAATATTTTGCACACTGCGCGCACACGCACCTGATGGCGTTGAACACGCAGTTGTAATTTTCCTACGAAGATGGCGTCCTATGAGAGAGATCTATTTGCAGATCTGTTGTAATTGCTGATATTCCCTACCGTCTTCCAGCGTCATGGCGTGGACTTCACTACTGTAGGGTCCAAAGGCAGCTTCCTGCATTGCGTCGTTGTACACAGCCACCTTGATTGTGTAGTTATTGTATGGTAACAGGTTGTCAACATCTTTGCTCTGTTACACAATGTTGGGAAAGAAGGGTGAAGCAAAGACATGACAAATGTGAACCAGGAGTCCCTGTCTACATCACCCCCTCTTGTGGTGGAAATTGTCCAGGCACCACTGTTGAGTGTTATCTTCACATTTTGATAATGTCCAATTCCAAATTCCTTTGTTATCATGTAAAGTTAACAGCAGGGGCTGACATTTCAGGAAAACGAAAAAATCCACAAAAGATTCAGAGGCATTTTAATAATTGGTATGGCATTGCTGAAAAATGCAAAAGAAAACTGCATTTTCTACCAAAAGATATGGTTCAAACTTACAAAAAAAATGGTGTCATTAGAATTAAAAGAAGACTGCTTCAGGTTGGAATGATTAAAAACAATTTCAGGACAGAAAAATCTTCCAGAAATCTTGACGATGTCTCACCAAAAATCTTGAAAAATCTCACCCCTGAAATAGCACAAAGCAAGGCAACCAGTAAAGCCCTTGTTGCCGAATTCATTGTCAACTTCATCAGTTTAGCAAGTTCAGTTTCAGAAATTCTGACTAGTGCACCGCTTCACATTTGAATATTTTGGGAAACAAAATATTCAAGCCACAAAAAGGGAAGCGGGGTGGAGGGGGGAACGCTGCTAATACATGTTTCATTTTTGATTTTACCTAATAAAGACAGTACTTACTGTGCCAGTGCCAAATGACCTAGCGGTAATGGTCCCGTCCCTGTCGGATTCTGTGTTAGTGAGGGCGATTATGTAGCCGACCAAGGCCCCGTTAAGGGAATCTATAGTAGGCACTGTCCACATCACGCGGATGCTGGTTGGACTAACTGCCACAGCGTTCACATTCTGAGGGGCTGTTGTCGGAGCTGACAGAAAAGAAAAAAAAGGGGAGAATTTAGGAGATTTTTTGTTGCGGCAAGTACAACTCTGTGATGTCATGTGATGTCACAAGTCAATGCCGCCAAACTGGACCGCCTAGCGAAGCGTCGAGAGAAGCAACTTGTGACAAAGTGTCTTGCTCAAGGACAACAGGAACCATAACCCTTGCTGGTCTCGAACCCACAATCTGTAGCATCACCAAGATCTTGAGTCCCATCTATTAATCCAACAAAACCACAGCACTCCACCGTAAGGGTCAGCCAGGAACCATTCACAAGCAGTATTATATATTGCAAAAAAATGAATTTCTTATTAAAGCATGAAAAATATTCTTGAATAAAGAATATAATTCTTGTTCGGAGAAATGTCAAAAGAAAACCTTGTTTTCTATAGACAAATTTTCTTTAAATATTTGGGATATTTAAAACATAAAAATAAATGTTCTTACATGAGTTTTTTTTTCCTTAGTCAATTTCCAGTTTCAAGAATATTTTACTTATTTTATGAATATATTTTTCTTTAGTGAGAACATGATTTCAAGCAAAATGAATATCTTGAGCAGGAAGGTTTATCTTAGCACAAGAAAACTTTCCCTGTTTCAAAAGCACAAGACAATTATCTTTCTGAAAAACAGAGCAATATGTAGCATGCTAGTTTTGGGAGAGGTGAATTTGTCTCGTTGACGGTGGAAGTTACCCCGCCCGGGTCTATAGATCTGAAATTGGGATAATTGCTCGGGAATCTGTTAAAGAATTATCCTGTATTTAGACAGTCATTGTGTTAGGGTCGCAAATTCAAAATGTCGGCAACCCTACCACCTCTGATTATAACCATTTACCTAGAGTAGCTTTTAAGCCTTGTATTGGGTGATTTCAATTTAAAAAACAAAAAACAAGTGAACTGTTCTGGGTAACTGGAACTTTTCCACGCTTGTGCTCAGCCGCTCCACGATATTAGCAAAAAATACGACGTGGCCGACTTACTGCCAGGCCCAGTCCTGAGGTCGGCCACTCCACTCATCTTGGTATAGCTTCCCCGGTAACTCGCCTCCACCCAGAAGCTGTACTGTGTGTATGGTATCAGGCCGGGTACTAGCAGCGAGGTCTCTAGCCCCGGGGAGACTGGGGCTATCAGGGCGGCCGCACTTGGTTGAGTGTTAGTCCTGGTGAAGGAAATGATCAAATCACCGGTCAAGCATTTTGAAAATTGTTAGGATTTTAGCCTACTGGGTGAAACCGTTCAGACTCTGTGTTGGCATATAAACTTGATCCGGTTTACCACTAATATTGCCTTTCCAGGGTGATTTTACTAGGCATTTTAGCATTGAGCTGAACCCGATCTAGTGCAAAGATAAAATCATTTAGACAGATAGAATGCTGTGTAAACATACCCTCACGGCCTTTTTTACTCTAAACCTTGGTTAAAGTCACCTTAGGGCAAATCCTGGGGTGAACCCCGTTTTGAGTCCATTTTTCAAACCCGCATTCAACCCTGCATCACACTTGTTTCAAGTTTAACCCGGGTGAACTCATCCCCTACTCATGTCACAATACTGTTTTCAACCCTGGCCGAGAATCTCAATCCTGGTCTGGGCAGGGTTGAGTTCAACCCGGGACAAAACCAATCTCGGGGTTGACGCGGGGTTGGTGCACGGTCGAAAATTGTCAAGTGTGTAAATCACTGCTTGTTTTCAACCCTGCTTCAACCCCAAGATTTGTCTAGTGTGAAAAGGTCTTATGGGAAGTTGCTGAACATTCATGGGATATCCCTGGCATTATCTTGTATTCATAAATACCTAAGACAATTTACCCATGATTCAATTTTCATATAAGGACATTTTTAGCACTACTCGCGTGAGGCACGAACCATTAAATAGATAAAGGGGTGTTAAATTACAAACCAAGGTAAAACAATTGAAAAAAAAAAATTGGAAATAATTTTCGGAGGTTTGTGCTGAATTATACAAAAAGGTATTTTATGAACGGGAATAAATATGTGACGGGCCGGTTTTAAACAAGTACGCTGATAATGACCCTCTCCTTCGGTGTCCGGGCACCAAGGCGGTTATAAACGTACTTGTTTAAAACCGGCCTAGCACATATTTATTCCCTTAATATTCATGTGTGTTTATTGGTGCATGAACTTTTCTTATTATATTTTCAGGTATTACAGAATCAAATATTGTCCCTCCAATGTCCTAACTACACATTTGTACATCTGAGGACTATTTTCAATGAAAGAGCTCCGTCTAAGGACAACATTGATTTCACTTTTGTTCTTTTTTTTCAGTGAGACTTCCGATGAAATGCAAATACTGTTCCCATGATTTTTCTCAAAGTTGGTGAACAAATATTTCCCAAGGTGCAATTTTTTCAAAAACTGGCGTTCCCAGTTTTTCTTAGTCCAAAATTTCAAAATAAGTTGTTCAGTCTAAACATAGGTTTCCATCTGTATTATTTTGTTGGTAAGTGTCAACATGATCAGCTTGGTATCAGAGGAAGGTACAGTTCCTTGTACTTCACTTTTTATTTGGAACCATTCTAATACTATAAATAACTCAAGTTTACAAAATTTCAAGTTTATCGCCGTATGTTGTTACCATGCATATGAAACATAGCACACAGGTTGATGTGAACTTTTTGAGATAAGCAATGTTGACCTTCCAGCAACTGGGACAGGGGGTCGGAGAGGGGTGGGTTAAACCACCAGCCTCCTTCCTCCTTCCTCCTTCCTCCCCCCCCCCCCCCCCCCCCCCCCCCATTCTGACTCTACCACAAGGCGTAGACCTCGTCGTACAACAAACCTGTATAAAACCTGGTAGGAAGTGACGGGCCCATTGCTCTCAGTCCACCCAATGTTAATGGAATCCTTGGTGGTTACCCTGGCAGCTGGGGTCCCGGGCGGAATTGGTTCTGGAGAGATCAATGGAACAAACAGAAGTTCGCAAGTGTAAATGACGGCAAAGAGAAAATATAAATAGCCCAAGTTAGTCAACCCTAACATTCACTAAACTTGTCACAGAAAAGTGTGCAAAAACAATGTTATGTTCATTTGCTTGTTTTAGAATATCCTGTGACAATAAGTTAATTCTTTTGCATAATGATTTTTCCCATACTGAAACTGGAGAACAGAAGAATTTACATGAAAACTCATGCTTATAAAATAAACCTGAAGGGATACGGTCAGATACATGTACTTTAGATTCAAATGCTTTAATGATGGCCAGATGTGCAGTAAATCAAACACCAGCACTATTCTACCTTGGGGAGGGGAGGTGGGAGGGAGGAGGGTGGGGTGCTGAGGTGGGTGTAGACCATCTTCCAGTCCCCTACAAAAATGTAAAAAACTGCATTTTTCCCTTTTAAAGATAAAAAGTTGGATTTTCTGTCACTTCAGAAGGTACTTTACACTTGTTGTACAAAGTTTGTTTGGTGATTATTGGTTTTTCTTTCTGAAAAAAAATATCTCAGAATAATTCAGTTTTCACAAACAGCTTCTGAAAAAAACTGCAACCTTTCAATCAATCTTCTGTCTGGAGCTGACCCCGAGGCAAATGGTTGAACTGATGCCATCAGACATTTCTCTTGAGTTTGTATTACAAAACTCAAACTCCACTGCACCCTTTTCAACTATTTTGCCCCCCCTTGGGGTACCCCTGTACCCTTGACCAGTGATAAAGACACAGGAAGGGGAAGCAGTGAAGGGCACCTTGTCCTATGAAATGTCCACCCCCTTTCCTCACTCGCCAATGGCCTGGACAATTCAAATTCCTTGAGACAACCAACACAACTTTTCTTTTCTCACCAAATTTCCTCCCACATATAAAAAAGACTACGCCATTGCGGCTGACCCAGTTTGGCAAGCACAGAGACGCCACTCTAGCAGGTGAGGAAGGAAACTAAAATACTAAGGGTAACAGTGACAAGTCTAGGGAGGAAACAGGTGAAAACAAGATGACACACTAGGTGCATATACATGTAGTTATAAATGAAAGGATGGCGAGCAGCCACACACAGCCATGCCAACAAGTGATAAGATGTGGCATGGGTGTACATGTACTTCTGCAGTCCAAAATCTCAAGGTAGGTTCCGAGTCCAATGGATAGCGAAAAATTATCGCTAACTATATCAGAAAATTCTTTGGTAACGGTTAGTGTACTTCACGGGCTAGCAAGGAATTTTGGCTTGTGTGAATGTGCACATCCTCTCACGATTCTGTTCTTATGCGGTTGGGACAGAATTTCTTTGCTAGCTCGGTTAGCAAAGAATTGCGGGGCCATTAGCATAGAATCCAGCATTATGGATTCCATGAAATTGGGCCCAGGTTACCAGACAAATAGTTAAGGTGCTCGAAACAGCTGATTTTGTGCTTTTGTGCTGCATTAAATTGAGTACAGATCTGATGACGCCAGACTACTTGTGAAAAACTAAAGAATTATGAGACCTCAACCACTCTGGATCCCCAATGGTGGTCTTTATAGAGCACTGGCAGAAAAAAAGACACTCTGGAAGCAAAATATTGGCTGCACAACATATTCAGGGTGTACTTTGTACAAAGTAGTCCCCTCTTCTGCAGCATATGAAATGGTCAATCACACAACATACATGTACATCTAAAGATGTTGAGGTTCACATATTACATTTCCAACAGGAACATGGGGCCTGTTTGTTTCACACAGATCCAGATCTCGATCAGTGGTCCATGCGTTGGTGCACATGCCAAATCTCACGTAATGGATGGTGCGAACCCGCGGTTGGATCACTGATCGAAATCCGGATCCATGTGAAAATCAAACAGGCCATGGACACAAAGTTAGTTACCATTTTAATGTGTTTATCATGTGAAGGAAATGTGAAAACATGTTAGAAATTAAGAATCTATAAATGTGCATGCAAAAACCACTAAATAACGTGTAAGAAATGTGCATGCAAAATCACAAAATACAAGAATACAAAGAAACAAAACACATACATGTAATAACAGGGTACTTTGTACACAAGTACATGTACAAAATGTACATGCTAAGCTGACACAGGTGCCATCATAGTTTCCTCAAATAGGGGTGTGTGGTGGCTTATTGAAAGATAATACTGCGAACGGGAATGGGAAATTTTGCAAACAGAATTCGCATTCACATTTGTTGGAAGTGGGAATTTACTTTCACACTTTTGAGAAAAAGGTATGTAAAATGCTTTCCCACTTGTGTGAAAAGGCATGAAAATGTTTTCCCACTGCGGATACCTTTTCCACATTTTCTGAAATAAAGTGAATTCTCTGGGAAGAGAAAAAGTGTGAAGAGGAATCCCCATTCCCAAGTTAACTTCAAATGCAATGTGCTGTACATTTACATGCACAACACAAGTACTTGGGACTGTTTTAACCAGTTCGCGCCGGGATTATTTTTGCCGAAAATTTCTATTTTCAAAAAAGGCAAAATATAGCAGCCAACTTCTGGTATACAGCCAAACGCCACAAATACTGATTTGCAAGAGTCATTTCAACAGTACAATATTTCTTGCCAAAACCTCATATATTTCAATACTCCGGGTGCGCCCACCGGAGCGTAAATTGTACAACAACAGGTCGTGCACAGCGGCCAAGTTCAAGTTCAACACAAGGTCCGCCTCCACAGACTTCTTGGACTTTGTGTGTGTGTACACAAAACAAATGAGGGATTAGCGTGTTGAGACGTCACCCGGAGGTGAGTCGAGGCAAGCTCCACGTTTTAACCCGTCAGCCGTGCCCATGTATAAAAACAGCCAGATCGTGTTAACACGTCCTCCGACGTGAACTGGTTAACTTAGTTTCTTCACACCAAAACAATAAATGCCCGAAGGTAATTTTGGCTACAGTTTCAAATCACTACCACTCCAAACAACACCTATAGCACCGTCATTATATTTATTGTCAGTTGATACTCTCCTTACAGAAGTTCCCCCAAGTTTAGTTCCCGCAAAAATGTGTCAAAGCTTGTCAAAATTGAAACCTCCTCCTACTCCTAGGCTCGTCACGCAAGATCTCCGACTTGCAGACTTGCTGGACTTATCAAGTGACACTGTGAGACCCTCATAATTTGTGACAACCTCAAATTGAGATCTGTCCAGCCGAGACAGTCTTGAATACAACAACATGTGGGTGACTTCACCAGAGACGTCCCAATGTAGCGCCTGGAGCCTTTCTCTGCTGATATGACATGTTTTTGCCATGCCAACCGCCCGCTTGGCCAACATTAAGATACTCGGAATAATGGAGCATTAGTGATATGAAACAATTCAAGTGGAAGTTACTGAAACATAAGAGCGCTGAATCAACGGAATGTAAGACACTTTAGCAGTGGAATTTGGGATGTCTGTAGGAACCAGACAAAGGAACAATTTGTGTTATACATCAACCAAATAAACAATCAAAATGATATGCTTCGGGGATATTTCATGAATAGCCAAAACCCAGCATTCTAGTGGTTGAAATGAAAATTTAAAACAAAAATGGAGGGGGAGTTCTTTTGAAGGCCCCTATCTTATATATCCTGGGTAGCCTCATCAGTGCATTAGCACTGTTCTCTCTCAGGTCCCAGATTTTTGAATTGAGAGAAGAGGATGAAGGAAATTTCAATTTTAGTAGCGGGTGGAAAAAAAACCTGCAGAACAATTAATCTTGGGAGGGACAGGGACCCTCCCTGCAATCAAGTAGGGTCTGAAAACCCAATCCACATAGTCCACCCGGTGGGAATCGAACCAGGGTCAGCAGAGGTGGAAGGCGAGGAAAGAACCACTACACCAACCTGATCGTTCTGCCATGGAAATGGTACGATACCTGACTGACAATGTCATGTCAAGTGTAACAGATTTCGGATTAATCAGATGAGACTGAAATTCATACACTGTAATAGGCCATATTTCCATCTGACTGTGGATGCTGCAACAATACTCTCCATAGCAAGGCGGCCTCCATAGCAAGGCGGCCTCCATAGCAAGGCGGCCTCCATAGCAAGGCGGCCTCCATAGCAAGGCGGCCTCCACATATCAAGGTGGCCTCCATATCAAGATGTCCATATAAAGGTGGCCTCTTTATCAAAGTGGCTTCGTTATCATGATGGCTTCGTTATCATGGTGGCCACATTAGGTTTGACCGTATCTACATGTAGAACATGTCAACAAATAATGTTTGCACAGAACAGGCATTTATGTTGTTAAAGGAATTTCCTACTACACATTTTGCTAGCTGATTTCAAGTTCCAAGAAAAAAATCTTCCTTACTACCCCAAGGAAAATGTGATGAGAGAAAAAATGTATGCATCGAAAGAGAAATATGAACAGCCTTTTTTGGCAGTGCAAGAATTTCTTTTTCCCCTTTTTAATAGGCAACAATGTTCACCAATTTCGGACTTTAAGACTGTTTGAACAGCAGCCGTTTCAAAACCAATTTCACGATGTATAGCATGCTAGCACGGCAGCTGATGAGGTTAAGCCAAACTGCAGTAATTGAATTTGTGCGTGCTGATTCAAACTTGGCAAATGTCCAGATAACTGGTAACCCATAGGATGTGGCAACAGGACGACACCGTCTTGAATGCATTTTGCAAGCGCTCTTGACATGAAGCTAGAGAACAGCTTTCTATAAATGCATCCCAACAAAAACTACTCAAAAATTCAAAGGCAAGATAAGAAGAACACAGTGCTGCTTTTCTGTCATTTTTGTTCTCCTCCTTTTTTCATTAAGGATTTTTCCTTAATGTAGGATTGTTAATGATTCTCGTATTATATCTAATCTATCAGAGAATCACATTAGTGTATGTATGTACAATGTATTGTGTAGCTTATGAAACAATGACTCCACCCAAGAATGTATAATCTACGAATTCTATGCGTACAGCTGATATTGATGGGGTGCTGGAATGCCAAGAATGGTGCTGTGTATCCAAGCGTAAATGCAAACAATGGGCACTATACTGAATAGAGTGGTCCTATTCATCGCACTTGGAGCTGAGCCCCGCCCCCCCTCTTCCTTTTGTGTGAATGAAAGCTTTCTTTGAAAAACCTCCATCTACAGTGTATTCATTACACTCCCAATCAAGAACAATGAGTGGATTGAATATGCGCAGGAATGTGCCTCCAGACGTCAACTGGCCAGG
Organism: Hippasteria phrygiana; assembly: GCA_037893225.1. NCBI lineage: Eukaryota > Metazoa > Echinodermata > Asteroidea > Valvatida > Goniasteridae > Hippasteria > Hippasteria phrygiana. The sequence goes on along the minus strand of JAZGUH010000636.1, from coordinate 40,897 downwards.
TGGTTCTTTTCAAACTGCGGCTATGGCCGTCTTCCGTATATTCAAGAGTAATAAAGCCCATCCTGAGCCAGATGGCTCGTCAGACCAGTATTTATATTAGGTGAAGTGTCACGACCGAGCAGACTATTGTACGGGACCCACCTATGGTGGATAAGTCATCAGGACGTGGGTTGGAATCCTGGCCTTGCTGGGTGATGGTACATGTAATCGTGTCCTTGAGCAATACACTTCATCAAAATTGCTTCTCTTCACCCAGGAGTACAAATGGGTACCAGCGAGATCTAGAGTTGGAGAAGTAACCTGAGGAAGCAGACTGACATGACGGTGGCATGGGTGGCTTGTGCGTAAAGCGCTCGCCTCTCACCAATGTGGCCCGGGTTCGATTCCCGGCTCAGACCATATGTGAGTAGAATTGTGCGTTGGTTCTCTCCTGTGCCACGAGGGTTTTTCTCCGGGTCCTCCGGCTTTCCTCCCTCCGGAAAAATTAAACACTTTCGATCTCTGGCTGTGCTCCGTGGTCATATATGGGTTGATGTACATGTAGGCCGGCTGCCAGAGACGCCTTTACGTGCCAACAACTCGACCGCGTTGTAGCCGCGTCCTTCGCAATTCAGCATCTCAGCTGCGAGTAAGGATGGTTAGCCTCCCAAATTATTATAATAATTATAATTATACTTTCCAAAGAAGAGAAATTTTCTCAGTTGTTTAATGCCACAGAAACCGGATCAATGGTGTAATCCAGTGATTAGGATAAAGAAAGACCCCCCCCCCCCAATCGAGAATTTTGAAAAAGCTTGGAACTTGAAATGTCACCTGGCAAAATCTACGGTTCTTAGAAAACAAGTAACACCAAAAGACAATGGTTAGAATGTTACAAACTACACACGAGAAAAAAAAGAAAAGAAAGGGTTAAAAAATAAGGTCATTGGATTATTAAACCACAAATGAGGCTTACCTTCGATTGACAATGTAACATTTGACTCCTCGTACACGCTGGGGACAGCTGGGAAAACGGTGCATGAATGCTTGTTATTTATAAAGCAGGTAACTACACATATAGATTTAAGCAGACATGCATCTGCCCAAATTTTACTTGCCTTTTACAAATTGCAATGGGCAGACTTGTATTTGTCAAACTTTATACGAAGTGACAGATGTGGGTAACGGACAGAAACACTGTTCAATTGTCTGGAGGCAAGTATCCACCTTTGTAGCCTTGCATTATTGATCAACTAAAAATAACGAATTTTTGTTGGGCACATACATGTACATGTACATGTACAGGGATATACATGTACAGTACTGTACTGTTCTGTACTGTATACATGTAGACAACATGATACATGTAGTTTATAGTGCACATGTACAATGTACATGTACAAGTGTGCTACCCTATACATATTGCACCAGGATTTTATGTACATGTACATGTACATGTACATGTACAAGTACATGTACAAGTACATGTACAAGTAGCATGAGAATACCGGTACACTAGTATGATACGCAAAATGACAAACCTGGTTAATTAACCCTAACCCCGCTAAATCCAATAAAATCCAACAATGGTAAAAAGCGGTTAGATTTAGCATGTACATGTACATGTATGTTGGAAATTGTAGTATTCAGCAGGGCAGCAGATAAATATACCTGTTGGATTTTGTCGTAATTAGCAGTGTGGAAGCTAAACATCATCCTGCGCTTTCAAATATTAAAACACACAATATTATCCATCAAGTCCAAAATGCATGAAGGCTAGTGTCCCTAACTAGACTAATCAAGGCTGATGGAGCTTCAAGGTATCTGATGACAGTACACTTTAACCATTCAATCCATATCCAGGAGGAGGGGGAGGGAGGAAGATGCGTTCTGACAGATAATTAATTTAAATTAGATTAAAGCAGTCATGTCAACTGAAGATACCAAATGCGTATTACTGGAATCATGCAGCGGTTATTTGTTAAACATTTTCTGGCATTTGGGCCTAAAAAGGGGGAAACTTGAACTGTTGGTCCTAAATTTGACATGATTGGGAAAAATCATTAAAAAATACATGTAGATTGTAATAACATACAATGTACGTGTTACACGACCATCCCTTCAATTTGTGCCATTTGTTTGAAAATTATGGACGAAAAAGTATGTGCACCATCTAGTTTCCGAACCAAGCTTTTGGCTAGGTACATGTACATGTATGTATATATGGTCATGTCTGTTCCATTATATTGTACCTCTTAACTATCTTTTAACAGTGATTTTAGAATGAATGCTTAACCCTAACTGTTCTGAATCCTCCAATTTCAATACGATTGTTCACACCACCTAGGGAGTTAGGGTTTTAATTAACCCTCCTGTTCTCAGGGCCAAAATCGACCCAGCTGCTGTACAGATCAAAACCTATCAAATTTCAGATTGAAACACACACAAACTGTCAGAGTTGGTGTTTAGAGATTTTGATAGGCTGTGATAGTTATAAGTATAGGAGGGTTTTAAAGGGTTTTAAGCTACATGTATGATGTAGGATTGGTCAGGCTTTCCAACAAAATCCAACAAAATACAACTGAAATTTTACAAGACAGTCTGCTTCTGCCCTTTAACCCCTTGAGTACGGTTTTTTACGGGAGACGTCGGGGTCTCGCTGCGGTTCTGTCAGCCAAGCGAACCGCTACAATGTGTTTGTGCAGTCAAGCAAAACATAAACAATAATCCAACAATGGATTGATCAACTGCACAAACAGCGGCGAATGGCGTCATCCGGCCTGGAGGCACTTTTTTTGTTGACGCCATATGGCGTCATCCGTAAGCAAGGGGTAAGCTTTCACCTTGCTAAATACATGTACGACAAAAATCAACACGTGCGTGTATATTTAGCTGCTGCCCATCTATTAAAATCCAACACACCATGCAGTTTGTGTTGATTGCTAAATCCAACAAAATACAACAGCTATTTTACCATTGTTGGACTTAGCAGGGTTAAAGGTATAGCATTGGTAGAGCTGACGGCATAGTTGCAGGCAGTGTCCATACTTTGTGTGATTCAACATTTACAAGAAATAACAAATCTGTGAAAGTTTGAGCTCATTCTGTCATCTGAGTCATGAGGAAACCATTCTGTTTTAACATATTTTGTGCACGCTCTTTACGTGTACAAATTTATTTTAATTGTTAAATTTGAAATAAGCCACTGCATATTTGGACGTCTTAATTTTCTCGAAGATGACAACATTTCAAACGCAAATGTGACCCGCTCCAGAAAAAGGTGATATAAGTCGCGCAATATGCATTTACGTGTAATGGCCCTTTCAATGTTGAGAGGGTGAAATTTTTCGTCAAAATTCATTTTTTGTTTTTTGTCTTTAATAACATCTTAAATATCTAAAGTTTCAGGTTTGGTGCACAACAATGTTGATTTCAGTGAATAAATAACCTTTTTAGAGTGCATTGTTCCATTGCATTGTATTAGAACTACATGTAGCTATTTCAAAGCCTGTTTTCTCTGTTGTGCAATTTTAACTCCATAGAACTAATTAATATGCAAAAACGCGATATCTCCAGAACGGAAAGGGCTTTGGAGCTCTATCATGTACCAAATGAAAGCTTACATTGTGGGCTTTCCAAACATACATCAAACTCATTTGTCATATTTTGCGACATAATATACCTTTTTCCAGAGTGGGTCACAAATGTTTCTCAGGATTGGTAACTTAATGTATCAGATTGAAACTTATCATTTTTATTTTGGATTATTACCAAAGTTCCCTTTACATCCCTCCGTCTCTCGGTGCCAAAATGAAGCCAACTACCCTACCTATCAAAACCTATTGAGTTTCAAGTTGAAATACACAAGCTGTTGGAGAAGGGTCTAGGTTTTTGATAGGTTATGATAGTTATAACAGGTGGAGGGTTAACAAGTTTATTGAACGAGACAGGCATGAGCTTTGGTGCAGCCAGGACAGTATGCAAAAGTTTGCTGACCTACATGTACTCAGACTGAAAACCCGGTGGATGATGTTGATGTTAAGGCTGAAATCGTTTCCGATAGTGTTTTTCGGCAGGAATTGTCACAAAGTTTAAAGGGCTCAAACATTTGAAAAGTTTCCATTTTGTTTCCATCAAATGTTATAACTGGCATTAGGAAGGCTCCTTTTAGTTAAACTACATCACAGTGTTTACAACTACATGTACATTGTATTATGCAGTGTTTTGGCCAGGATGAAATTAAAGCATAGGAGCATTTTGCTCAATGATAGACAATGCGAGCGCGGAGTGCGAAGCCCTTACGGCATGGGTTCCGGGGTCCGCTTAAGGGGTCCACAAATTTTGGATTCTAGATGCTCTGTGGTGCAAATTGCACCGTGCAATCTGAGGCAATTCCTGGCCACTTTCCCTTGACTGTTTTGAAGTTTTTGAAGTTTATAAGATTATAGGCAAAATTAAGTTCATTTGAAATTGTTTAGAATATACTCTTCTACTTAAATTTATAGCGTAGTGGTAGCGTAGGGGAAGGATTCAAGCATAGTGTTAATTCCTGAAAGCGTAGTGGGTGCTAGCACTAATTAATGCCTGTTTAGAACACTTCTATTATGTGAGCTACATATATAATGCTGGTGTATTCAGAAAACTCAGTTGCCCTGTGCGGAATTAATTCGTACCCCCAAAACTTACAATGCTGATATCCTTGCTTGTTGATATCCCTGATGATTTCCGGCACAAAATGCCATTGAAAATTTAAGTGTCAATGCTTGTATTATATACATTTACAAAACCTATAATGCACTTGTGGAAAGTATTTAGTAACTATTTGAAACATTAAGAGGATCACTAAAACATCACAAGTGGCCACAATGAATAAGTGTGTAGCTGGGTTTCTAAATTGGGCACTAAAAAAAAATTGGGCGTTAACTTTTTTTTAATTTTTTTCTTAAATCTTACCTTTTCCAGCACAAAATAAACAAATGTTATTAAAATCATTTTCTTTAAATAAAGCTATGACAGTAAAATCGTTTATTTTGCCATCTCACTTTTAAATTAGCTTACTCTTTGCCTCCCGACTTCTGAGTTACATGACATGTAGTATTATTTTCATAAATGGTAAAAAGAAAATATAAAAAAAAAAAACAACGGCAACACAAGTTATTATTCTTTTTGGCCCAACTGATACCTTCAAAAATCAATCACTGATCTAAACCCTCAATCAATCAGAAATGATGAAAATAGACGTGTAAATATGTACAAAGGGGGTTAACTTTCACTGTCATATGAATGACCCTTCCTAATCCCAACTCAACTCTTGCAGCATGACTCATAAGCCTGATCAAAAGGACCATGACATATCTCCAGTGCTAGGGGCTACCCGACTACCTGGTACAATCAATGTTGCTTGACTCATTATATTTCAGTATTAAAGCCAAGAGTGAATTGTGCCGGTTACTGTACTATGATGAAACCTTGGCCTGTGAAAAATCTTCCCCAAATGTTCCTAATCTTCAGTGATGGGGTCAGGACTGGAGCAAATTTTTCGGGCATTTGTCAGTGTTTGAGCTTTTTTGTTATTACAGTTCATTTTGTATGAATGGGGATGCACTTTTACTTATTTTTTCCAATTAAAATACGGTTTTCCAATTATAATAATGTGACGTAGTGATGTATAGCACTTTATACAAATGTCGTAGAGTGCTTGACAATTATTACCCCTGGTCAATCAGGCCATAAGATTAGTTCTGCAGCAGTTCGAGATCAGCGTGATCCGTTCTCTACCCTCACATGTACCTATTTAAATACTCTTTTTTAGACAGAGGCAACTGTGGAAAAGTGTCTTGCCCCAAAACACGCCACAGTAGATGAGACAAATTTTGGGGTATAATTTTCTTTATACCAACCGATTTGTTGCATACATGTACCGGCAAATATATCAAATTTTACAAGAAACCCGCAGCAAAATAAAGTAAATATCCAGTTCATCAGACATTTTCAAGACCAACAAGTTTTTTTATTTTCTTTTAAAAACCATTTAAAAGTACATGTATGTATTGTATAATGTTGATAATGAAGCCAAACAAATTCTTTTCCACACCGCAAGTCAATGATAAGTCAACTGAAAGCTGCTTTCTCATAGTGTTTTCCCCTCTAATTTCTTCTCTAAAATTGCATTAATCGCTACCACTTGCCTTTCAATCCGGGTTAGACATTTTAAGTAACCAACCCTTTAAAATGAGAAGCTATCAAAAAGTTAGTTTTGAAATGCTTGCTGAAGTTCACATACAATTTTCAAGAACTGTATTCATAGTCAATACATTTGCTTGTCTCTGTAATTGTGTTATTCATGCATCAAAAATCTATAAACGTATCCATTAATTACAGGCTTGTACATGTATGTATATGCAAATGTATGTATGTTTAATACATTTTAGGGTATACATTGTTTATTCAAAAGACCTGCCAGCTCTAAGTCCATCTATGTATTCGTGTTATTCATGCATCAAAAATCTCTAAAAGTGTCCATTTTATACAGGCTTGTACAGTGTACATGTTTAATGCATTAGGGATTTCTATTCCAAAATCCGTCCAGCTCCAAGTCAAATATACAACGAACGTGTAAACAACCCAAATGGAGGGCGATTCTTGTCAGCGAAATGTCAAGTAAGAAACCCTGAAGACTTTGCGGGCAGAGATAACTGTTCAACTGCGGGCTGTTAAAACAATCCATTTCAGTGTAAACAACTCTCGGGACTGACAGAAAAGTGTGTGCTTTCCTGCATAGTGGTTCAGCATTTACACAGATCTGAAAGTCCCTCAGCTGCTGCATGCACATAGATATTTTCTCAAGTCTGTACTACGGCCCTGGAAAAAATCTGAGAATCCAAAATTTATAGATATAGAACGTGATTTGGAGCTTGCACTTGCAGGAATGATTGAGATCTGAAAAAGGAAGGGGGGTGAGCAAGTGAGATGTTCATTCTTGGAATGGGGGAAAGTGATGATTCAGCCAAGCTCAAGACCTGAATTGCAAATTACAGAGCACTGTCTCTTGCAATGAAGCTTGGGAAATGGGGGCCGATGGAGTCTGTCTTATTATTTATTGCGATGATTGGCATCTTCATTAGGAAATGGAGCGCACTGATAAATTGATGGATATTGGCGTGGTAGTACATTGTATGTTAGTGGTCTTCTGATAAAAGACCATTTTACAGCGAGCCTGCCTATGGGATTTTGTGTAAATTAACCCTAACCCCGCTAAATCCAACCAAATCCAACAATGGTAAAAAGCTATGGTGATTTGTTGGATTTAGCAATAAACACAAACTAGTACATGTACATGTACATGTACATGTACACAAATGTACATGGTAGCTGGGTGGAAGCTATAAGTACATTTTTTATACATACATGTACATGTACATGTATGTCAGATTTGGTCGTATTTTGCAGGGTGGAAGCTGATGTAGTGTACATCAATGTGGAACTTCATGGCAAGGCATGCAATTTCTCTTCTGTAAAGGGCACTTACATTTGAAAAACAAATTGTCTGCGGGCCATTTCAAGGGGCATCGAGGCAAGACAAGGGTACTTGAGGCAACTGCCTTGAGCTTTAAAATGTGCTTTCATCTGAAAACCTTGACAAAGAGACTTTGGAGCTTCAAAAGGCCTTTTCACACTACAAAAAATCTCGGTGTTGGACCCGGGTCCGACCCGTGTTAACTAGACTGACCTTTTCACACTGCAACATTTCAACACGGCACTGACCCGTGTAGAGCGCTCAACCCGGGTTGAAACTCAACCCTGCTCGGGAGGTGGGTTGAGAGCTCTTAATTGACCCGTGTAGAGAAGTTGGACCCGTGTTGAAAGTCGTAGTGTGAACGTCTCCGGGTTGAGTTCGACCCGTGTAACCGTGGATCGGAGTGTGCATGCAGAGCACAACATACTATAAGCTGTTCAATATGACGATATTTGCCGGTGTTTCGGTATTATGTTGCTTTTTTAAGTTTTTGCAGCGTTTATGGTTTCTCCAAGTGTGTATATGTTAAGTGTGGATTAGTCTAGATTACCTTGCGCGAAATTATTTCCAATAAATTTGACGGCAGAATAGTACATAACGTAAATGGAGGAATAAAAAAATACATTCTGTACTAAATGTGTCATTTCTTTAATCGTTTAAACCCCGACATGACTTATCCGACATCTCCGCGCCATATGTAGCGCACATTGCGTGCATGCGTATTCCATCATTAGTGTAGTCTTGGTCAAATGCAAACAACCGCACTGAATGCTACCATATTATTCCCAGTGTACAATGTACATGTACGTACAAAATGTACATGCAGCTAACATTTTGCCAACTTCGTCTCGAGAAAAGGCTACTAAAAAAAATAAGGCATGAGGGGGCCGGGGTTATTGCTCAATATGGGAACCCCAAAAGTGCATCTGCGCATGCGCGTTGCTTTGTTGCAAACAGCTAGCCTTGGCCGGTCAAGTACAAGTGCGCGTGCAAGCATGGAGGAATAAAACACACTGGATACTTTTAGTACCTCCGATATGTCGGAGAAAATGGGCCCCAAATCAGAAAAAGGATCGACATGGAGTAAGGAGGAGGTGAATGCTATATTGGACTGATAGCTCCATCCAAAGCCAGCTCGATGGAACGACGAGAAATATTAAGGTTTTCGTCAAAATAAGGGAGCGTTGATGGCTGCCGGGTTTCCAATTCGATCCGTAAATTCAGCAACGAACCTGCAGCATTGTGCATGCACGCGCACCACACACGTAACACGGTTCCTTCCTCCATGGTTCATGCTACTTTTAAGAAGTCTACACGGGTCGGACCCATGTCGGACCCATGTAGATTTCAACACGGGTCGAATGTACATAGTGTGAAAAGGCCTAAAATGCTAACCTTCAAAAGTTGTGGTTAGACCAAGGAGCAACTCGGGATTGAATGTATTATGGCTAGCTAGATTTATGTATATTTGATGCAGATTTTTATTCATAATATGACTTTAAAGGTATGATATACATTGTACATGTCCATGCAGCTTTAGTAATGATCAAAAACGAAATTGATTAATTGCAATGCAAAAGGTTACGGTTCATAAAGATGGTACTAGTATCAATCCTGCTGAGAAATTGTTTGTTTGTTTGTTTGTTTGTTTGTTTTTATTTGACAATCTCCACGGATATTTACATTGTAAAAGACAATACAATAAATATCAAAATTCTATTAATTATAAAAATAAAAAACTGAAAACACATAATCCGAGGGGTTGTCGAGGGGTTGTCGAGGATGACACAAAAAAGCTGCGAGCAGCTTATTTCCATTGTGGTCCTCTACTCATACAAATACACAAGTTAAAAATACTATGTAATACAAGATCAATTACATGTAAAATGTTATGAATACATTTATCTATGTACATGTACAATATGTCCATCTGAAAATGCTGTCATTTTTTTGAAAATTGTACAGCCCCTGGAGATTTCAAAAAACAGAATGGCTTATTTCAATTTTAACAATCATCATAAGACCATACTTATATATTAGAACAGATATGTTTTCTCTTTTGCCCTGTCCCGACGTCGGGACAGGGCAAAAGAGAAAACATCTCTGGAATGAGCTTCCACTGTTTATCAGATGTGCTGAGTCTTTAGATGATTTTAAGAAATTGCTGAAGACCCATCCTTTTACTTGTAATTAAACATTAGTCTGCATTGTTATTCTTGTTTTAGTATTTTGCAACTTTAACTTTTTAACTTGTTTGTTCATGCAAATATTGTGTGATTGTGGTGTTTCATGTAAAATTTAAGCTGGTTATATCGTTTTTCATTTTATTGTTAAGCACTTTGAGGAATTTTTGATTCATATTGCGCTATATAAATGTGGTATTATTATTATTATTATTCTAATTTACATCATCCCCCGACGCAAACATTCCATCTTCTGACCATAATTATAAATGTGCACAAAATCAAAATGCCTTTTCACTATTTCCTCATGACTCGGATGACGGATTGAGCTCAAACTTTCACAGGTTTGTTATTTCATGTACATGTTGAATCACACAAACTGCAACTACATCGTCAGCTCTACAGATGCTTTCCTTAAAGATCTTGCTGGTTGGATCTTCCAGTGCACAGAATGACAATGGGTGTTGAAAATGTCCTGAGCAAATTGCACACAGGTACATGCATGACTGGATTTCACATGAGCCTTTGGGCTATCGTATTTCATGGCAATAAAGCCCGACTGGTTGTCATTGGAAGTGTCTGGCCAACAAGTCCAAAATAGAATCTAATCAATAGGGAATCTGCACCTCTTTTACGGGAATCTGTGGAACAGAAGCCCTTCAAGTGAACATGTACATGTACATGTACGCGTATGCATTTTTTTATGAATGTACAATGTACATTTGTACATGTACACGTGTATATACGTGCTCTTGTATTGTACTACATTCGAGGACAAGAGGAGAAAGGAAATACAAAAGAATCTTTCTTGTCCTCGAAAGTCGGTCTTTTGTTAAAATCGGTCCTCGAACGTAAAGATACATGCTTAGTCTATGGGGTTGGGTTATATTAAAGGAAGAATAGGAAACACAAAGCATTGTCGTCACGAGTATAGGAAAGTACGACTGTGTGTACATGTATGTACATGAAAACTTCTTTACATGAACTATGGGGAACCTACATGTACTTTGTCAGTTTTGGGGAGACATAAGCTATCAGAATAGCCAAGAAAAGTAGAAATCTGCAACTGGAAGGATGTTTTGAAATGTTCACTGCCTATGACTAATCCTACTGTAAAGCTCAACCTTCCGGCCGAGAATTATCTAAATAACATGCCGTTGATAAATCTGTTTGTCTTCAGGAAAGCATACTTTTTTGAAGCATCGAGCAACCAAACGGTTCTCCTCAGAATCCCACATTCTCACAAAAGAGGTATTTCAACATGTTGTTACTGCAAATCTACATCATAGATTTGCAGTAACAAATCTTTTGTCTTTCTACAGAATTCACCATTTTACCAACCTTCCATTGTCAGGGCAACCTGCGTCGTCTCCATCAGCAGTGGTGTGGAGGTGCTGCGTATCGCTAGCTCGCCCTCGGCCCAGCAGGTGTACAGGCCCTGGTCCGACATGGCTGCGACAGAGATGGTCAGGCTGTAGCCATTGACCGTGTCCAATCGGACGCGGTTATTGATCAGCGGGCCGGATGTTTCCACCAGCGTGATGGAGCCCTTTTTCCACTCGACCATGGCGGTGGCCTGGTTGATGCGGGACGCGATGACGTTGTATGCCTCGCAGGGAAGGAAAACATCAGTGCCTCGTATCACGGTCTGGGTGTCGGGGAGAGCATTGGTGCCACTGACAATGAGACCTGCAGACAACAAAGAACGCATAGTTGAATGCGCTTTACACATTTATACTTGACAGATCAGAGATGTAGTCGAGTCCATCACAAGTCCCTGCAAGTCCCTCACAAGTCCCTGCAAGTCCCTCACAAGCCCTCCAGTCCTAATCCCAATCACAAGCTATTCAAATGAGCTTTGACAAAGGCATTCCTTTGTCATTGTTCATCCAGTTACTTGTGAACGGCTTTATGAAAGGACTTCTTACTGGGCTTGCGAAAGTACTTGTGAAAGGACTTGCAGGGACTCGACTCCAACTCTGTAAGTGTGGGGTCCTACAGCAGGAAGGGTTTCATGTATACATGTCTGACACCTTGGGGTAGTGTGGGTTTTTATTCACCTCTTGAATAAGGACAACGGCCATGGCCGTGGGTTTGAAAAAGACCACCTGGCCAGTTATCGTCTATAAACGTATTCCTGCATGTATTCAATCCATTGTTTGCCCATTGTTTGCATTACACCTGGCTGCACAAGGCCGTCTTGGCACACCAGTACCCTATTAATCCTAACTACATGTACCCCAAGCCTTACAAACTCCAACAGCATGTTGTGTTAAATTTTGATGGGTTCAGGACTGTAGAGCCTTGGCACCATTACTTTACATGGAGGTACATGTACACTGTACATGTACATGTACGATGCCCCAATTTTTCTAAGTCCAAAGAATGTGCCATACATGTAGGTATACTGCAGTGTTGTGATTTTGACAGGTTGACACAAATTTCCGAGTAAAAATGCCTAGTTCAACTAGGCATTTTTACTCGGAAATTTGTGTCAACATGCATGTAGTTGGTAGAGCGCCGGTATGGTAACCCGGAGGTCGCAGGTTCGAATCCCGCTCCTGCCAGTTTCTTTGTTCACTTTGAAAATGCATTCAAATTTACCTAGTCAGTTTCCCTTGTGGATTGTTTGACGACTTATAAGTTAAAAAGTCGTATTCTCATTGAGTGATCCCCACAATGTCGCTTCCCAGGTTGTATCGTAAAATTGGGTGTGATCCCTGGCTATACGGCATTCTGGGTTTATGACTTCTGACTAGCGCCCACCCGAACAAAGATGCTGACAATTTGGGAGACCGCCAACATAGGGCAAGATAGCTCAGTTGGCAGAGCGCCGGTACGGTAACCTGGAGGTCACAGGTTCGAATCCCGCTCCTGCCAGTTTCTTTGTTCACTTTGAAAATGCATTTAAATTTACCTAGTCAGTTTCCCTTGTGGATTGTTTGACGAACTAAAAATGCCTAGGTTAACAGCAGGCCAAAAGGGGTTTAATGATTTTACTCTTTTTACACTGGTAATCTGTGATCTGTTTGAAAGCTGTGGCCATTTTAAGTTACATGTATGTATTAATCACATGATTCTTATTTAAATTGGTTATCTTACATGTAAATGTTATAAATTAACAGTATAACCATTTTTCAGTTTACATTTCATAGTCCGTTTACTTCTAGTCGTCTTCTAAATTGTTTTTAATTCCATTTTCAAAGTGAACAAAGAAACTGGCACGAGCGGGATTCGAACCTGCGACCTCCGGGTTACCGTACCGGCGCTCTACCAACTGAGCTATCTTGCCCTATGTTGGCGGTCTCCCAAATTGTCAGTATCTTTGTTCGAGTGGGCGCTAGTCAGAAGTCATCAACCCAGAATGCCGTGTAGCCAGGGATCACACCCAATTTTACGATACAACCTGGGAAACGACATTGTGGAGATCACTCAATGAGGATACGACTTTTTAACTTATAATTCGTCACACAATCCACAAGGGAAACTGACTAGGTAAATTTGAATACATTGTTTTTAATTCCGTTTGTTTCATGGTTGTGTTTTAATACTGGGCTTATATCTCAAGATGTATTGACTGTATTGCGTTTGAGTGTTACCATTTGTGATGTTTTAATGTATTCCAGGATACCTGATTGATAATTAAGAGTTTCGCCTTTTGCTGCCACGATTAGTTATGGAATTGTGTGTTCAAGTTCAGCTCGAGTAAAGCTCTGGTAAAGTGCTAACCGGCCCACCCATCACATCGCAAAGGGGCAACAATCTTAACTTCATTTTTGGTAACGTCAAAAACTAGATTATTTGTGAAAAATATAAACAACAGGTGGAACAAAACATTAGAAAGTATTGTTATGAGTACAGGTACAACATGTACGTGCAATCCACAATCAACAACTGGGACAAGCAGCGAGACATTCTGGGAATAGAACACAGACAAATAGAGAACATATGTCTCATAACAGAAAAGGTCACAAGTAAAACTTATAGACACACTACATGTACGTACATGTACATGTACATGTATGGGCCATTTCATGTACAAATAGGTTTTAATGTGTGCAAAAATGTGCATGATCGTGTTTTACATGTAGGGCTGTCCCAAATATTTGAATACCTATGCAGGACAGGTACAGATACATTTTGTACAACTCTGATGCTATTTTAATCGAAAAGTTACAGCGCTTACACGCTGCAGTGTCTAAAGCCCTGTCCGCACTGGACTTATTTTGGTAAAACTTACCGAGACGATAGGTACTTTTCCCATTTTAAGTCCAGTGCGGACAGCCTAGGACGTTTTCCTCTCAGTTACTTTTCCTGAGTCCAGCGGTTACTTCTACCGGCCAACTGCTGCCCAGGAAAACTGACCAGGTAACTTTTCCAGAGACGATAAGTCCAGTGCGGACAGTGCGAGTCGGTAAAACCGGCTCAGGAAAGCGTACATCCGGACCGAGCGCGAGGTCATGCTACACTGGGACACCACGCATGCGCTTTGCATTGCTTCACCGCGGTGCGGTGCACGTGGCAAGTTTCCAAATTCCAGTGCGTTGTTCCTTTTTTGTCTGCAATCATGGCAGATATTATTATTAATACAGTCAGAAGTTTGATTGGTGCTAATCGATGTAGTCCTATTTGTACACATCAGCCGGAAAAATGAAAAGGCACGCGTGATTTGGGTCAATCGTGTCAATGTAGAAAGGTCACGCAAAGCGCCCTCATGCGTCCTTATATTGACAGCTCGGTTACTTCTCCCACGGTCTCGGTAAAATTTTCCCGTGTCGAAAGTCCAAGTGCGGACAGTGGTCACATTTGACCATTTTTCATTTTACCATCGTCTCGGTAAAACCTTCCGAAAAATAAGTCCAGTGCGGACACGGCTTAATGCCGTATTTTAGTTGACGGTAACTTTTTGTGGACGGAGGTTTATTGTTCCAGTCCGTAAAACACTTGACACTTATAAAATAATTACTGCAAAAATGCAGGCTGGAGTTTGGTTTCTTAAGTATCAGAACACTATACATGTACGTACAAATGTACCCGTAATAATCTTGTACAAAAGCTGCATAAAAAAAAATTATCAGACAGTCCATAATATTGATCGCCGCATGCACATAAACACTGGCGTGCTTTGCGTGCATGAATTTTGCAGCCGACGCATGACAAACTTGATCGGCAAGTATCGAATATTTGAATATTTGGTTAAACCCACTTTCGAATAAACGAATACTAAATAATTCGAAAATGAACAGCCCTGTTAATGTTATGTTTCCTCAGATAATTTGTATTTGAACAATTCTTACACACAAAATCTCATTAACCTGGCTTAATACATCTAACGCAATAAATCAAGACATGGCTCCTAACTGAGGATATTAATGGGTTTACTCTTGTCTTTAACCCCTTGCGTACGGATCACACAATTGGCCGCTGTTTGTGCAGTTTCAATCCATTGTTGGATTAAACAGTGCCACCAGGCTGGATGACGCCATTGGCCGCTGTTTGTGCAGTTTCAATCCATTGTTGGATTATTGTGTATAGGATACGCTTGACTGCATGCACAAACACATTGGCACCCCGACGTCTCCCGTAAAATACCGTACAGTCAAGGGGTTAAGGAACACACTGCCTGGGAAACAGAAAGTATTCATCCTAAAATTGCTATGGTTGGAAAAATCATTAACCCTAACTACCCCCAAGCCTTACAAAGTCCAACAGCAGGTTTTGTCTAATTTTGATAGGTTCACAGTACTGCAGGGCCTTGGCACCATTACTTTACATGGAGCTACATGTATGCCCCAAAGAATGTGCCATAGGTTTACTGCACAGTGTTGGATTTTGACAAGTTGAGGAAGCCTCCTAGTAAAAATGCCTAGGGGGTTAGGGTTAAAAAGTATAATATGAAGTGTGCACGACAATCCCTTGAAAATGCACTGTTTCTCTTCAAATCTGACAAACACGTAACATTTGATGAATGTACATTGTACCTGTTCCTACTTTTTGTTGGAAAAATAGAATGTTGTCACCCAGAGGAAAACAAAGTGATTTCTGCATTTTTGCGCGTGCTAAACCTTTACTAAATCATTTCTTGGTGCTGGCGATAGTCATAAAAGTGAGAATCTGTTATATGAGCACTTTCGTACGTTAATATTCGAATATTTAATCATTCAATTTGACTCGATCAGCCCTACTCCTTGTCCAAAAATATTTAACAACTTCTTATGTTCTTGGTAACATGTATGTACATGTACATATCCGGACAAAGTGGTGCTATATGGAAGTGATGTACTTTATTACTCGACTGAACAGCATGTACAAGTTCAAGCACATACATGAAAAACCTGGCTTTGCTCAATTTGGCACATTAAAATGGAGACACAGACAATCTTATAAGAAAATGAACATTTTCAGCAACCTGTGTATGATACAAACTACATGTATGCGCTTTTCCCTACTTGTAATAAAGATGACATATAATAATGCTGCTCTACTCATGATTACGGAAATACTGTAAGCATAAAATCACAGGGATTGCAAATCTTCCGAACAGCAAAAGAAATTGTTAAAAGTAATGGTAATATAAGTACAGGTGCATGTATAATAATTCCCAGCCCTTTAAAATGTACCAGATCTCTGTGGACAACATGCTGTACATGCACAGGCAGTTTGTAAGAATGCCTACACATTTTGCTGAAACAGAACGCTGTGAATATTAAAGCCAAAATGTATTGTCAGTCTATTGTACATGTACATATGTACGACTGGCCAGTAATACATGTATTAGCTGTCAACTCTACAGAGTACATGTACAAGCCCACACATGTACGTTGTACCCACTTGCGATATTTTTAACGTGAGAACGGATATCTCGTGCAAAATGTCGGTTGTGGGAATATATAGGCCTAATCTCACCGATTTTCTTATTCTAATTACAGATCAAGAGATCGAGCGGAATCGTATTTCACCAGAGAATCGCGACCCCAATGGGGCGAGATCTTCAGCCAAACCTCACTCGGGAATGCGGAAATGGTTTTCAAGTCCCCAGGAGCTGGACCTGGCTTTTAATTTGGTCGAGGAAGTGCCGCCACAGAGTGATAATCAATTTGAAGTTCGTGAACCTTATTATTACTGCCTGGAGACAGGGACTACACATCACTTTAATCTGCAGCGTTACCTCGACCTAGGGGTCACGTACATGTGCATTGATGTACGTACTTGCATTTTTCTAAAAAAGTGGAAAGGCTATCCCAATTCAACTTCATCCCCCGGCTTTCCAGCACTACTGGATCATAACGTGTATGCCACAAATCTTGGAATATAGATGTAAGTGGGTGCTTGTACATGTACATGGTCTGGGACTGAAAGATAATATTTGCTGAGAGGTACAATGTACATTGTAATGTAACAGCGTACATGTACACTTACCAAGATAAAAATCTATGCAGTTACATGTATGTTCTTTTCTGATTTTTTATTGTGGTTTAAAACCCTAACCATTCCTAACCTGCCAAAATCAAACACCCCATTGTGTTGAATTTTGTGTGATTGGGTACTGTAGAGCCTTGGCACCATCACTTTGCATGGGACTTGATGCCCTGATTTTGTCTAGTACAAAGAATGTGCCATTGGTTTACTACACAGTGTTGGAGTTTTTGTGGTTAGGGAAGGATTCTAGTAAAAAGGCTTGGGCTGTTAGGGTTTTAATAGGCAATCAGAATAATGCGAGTTACTCTTCCTTCCAGGGTTTACTATTGAGAACGAGAATAAAAGTAAACCCTGGGGATGAGGTTGAGCACAACTACAATCAGAAAATTTGGGTTTTTTACTAATATTTTATGTATGAAAATGTATTAATTTTGTGTACTCAATGTGTCCATTTCACCCCAACTCAGACATCATGTAAACACATGTTATAAATCATACACAAATCCACTGGGTACATGTACATGTAATTATAAAATGCTGCCGCCAGTGGTTCTGAATTGTACACTGGAGAGCATTGATCTTTCTCATTTGAAGCAAAATTATATGAACAAACCAAGGATAATCTTGTGCAGAATCCAAACTAGGCCAGCCTTGGCCAATCTTGAATTGATTGCATTTTTGGCAAATTCTTCAAAATAAAACAGACGGGAAGTCCTAATAGTTTGACAGATTTCACACAGTCTACATTTTGTATAACGATTTACATGTACATTATTGTATACAAGATGTTTTCGGTCAGCCATTGACTACATGTAATGTGAAGTTGGCCATATTGAACATGCACAATGACCACATCAAAAATGAGGAGAAATGACTTTTTTTCGAGGTCATCACTGGCAGTGGATATTCCATGAGATAAAAATACTGACAAGACATGCAGCCTCTTTAACTGTGGAATGCTGCAGCCTACATGTGTGCAAACAATTCTCTGATATTGATTTCAGTCAACTGATGATAAATTTGTGCAATGAAATCTCTGAGTTCAATGGACAAGAACAGATCAGGTGTTTTCAATGAATTCATACAACAGTCTGTCATTGGAAATCAGGTGGATAAACAAACACTCACCACTGAAGTAGTGTACTGAGAGTAAGAATAAGTGTACAAAAAGCACACATGCAGACTGCATCTATCAACGTCACCGTGCTTTTTTTCTAGACTAAACCCCCATGACTCAATTCATCAACTCATCAAGTTGAAATATGGTGTACGTTTGCATTTATAAAGCACACCCATGTACATGTATGTACATGTAATGTACATGTACACAAGTGGGTCATTCCACCAGGTTGGGACACAGTGTGTGACATTAATCCATATCTTTAAAAGTACTATTACATTTGATTCAGGTATTTCATGTAACATCAGCCTTTGGGTGGGAAATATTTTAGAAAGTTTTAAATCATGTAAATTATATTTTACCAAAAATATGATTACAAAAATGTGTCAGTTTGACATAACCAGTTTGACGTAACAGGACACGTCCATATTTTCATTTTTGTGTTTTTTCAACACTTTAAATATAAATATGGGAAATTCACCATGTGTACTAATTAAAAGATATACTATGCAACACAAGAACACTTTCTTTATGGTAGTCAGTGTCCAAATATAGCAGAGACAGCAAAAACAGATGTGAGAGTGGACGTAACAATCATGGACACTGTGTCCACTGTTACGTCCACACATGCATGTTTTTTTTGTTCTTGCTGTTTCTGAGCTATTTGGACACTGGCAACCATAACAAAAAGTGTTTTCTGGTAGCATTGAGTGTCTTTTAGTTAGCACATATATAGTAAGTTGCATAATTATTTATTTAATGACGAAAAATTAAGGCAGTCTGGACGTAACATTTAGTACTAACATGGTGTGACATGAAAATGCACATTTCCAACATTTATATAAATAATTATGCAAACTCAATCTGTATACTAATTACAAAACACAAACTGCAACACAAAAAACATTTGTTATGATATTCAATATTCAAATGCAGCACAACAGCAGAAATATATGTATGGTCATGGTCTATCATGGTGTCCATGTTACGTCTGCACCGATTCTTCAAATTCTTGCTATTTCTGCTATGTTTGGACACTGACTGCTGTAAAAAGGTGTTTCATCGTTGCATAGTGTGTCTTTTAATTATTGTACGTAATAAATGTTCCATATTTATTTATTAAAGTGTTGAAAAACCACAACAATTTAAATGTTGGACACGGTGTCCATGTTACGTCTATTTTACATTTAAAAAAACAATTTTTTTCTTCATATTTTTGTTAAAATATAACTTACATGATTGAAACTTTCTCAAATAATCTCACACCCAAAGACGGATGTCACATGAAATAACTGAATTAAATGTCATGATGGTTTTAATGATATGGTCATACACACTGTGTCCCAACCTGGTGGAATGACCCATCTAAAAATGTACATGCATAGACTTGGGCCAAAATATCTCCACCCATTGCATGTACAAAATGTTGCATTGTTTTAACCCAGTAACCCTCCTGCTATTAAGGGCCATCCTGAATATTCAAATATTCGATCGTCAACTGAATATTCGAATACTTTTTTGCCGGTTCAAATATTCAAAAAAATATATCCACATACAACTCTGATGCTAACATATTTTAACCCTAATGTCCTGTGCATTCACTTGGGGTACAGTGCATGTACATTTTGTACACTGTACTACAAAATACGACCCAATTCTCATAGGCCAGTGTAGTAAAAGTACTGCATACTACATGTATGTACAGTTAAAGTTGTATTTTGTAGTATTCGGTGCCGTTAGGGTTAACAGAAAATTAAAGTTGCTTAGCAGTGTAAAATGCCGTATTTTTTGTCGACAGAATTTTTTTGTGGACGGAGGTTTATTGTTCCCGTCCATAAAATCCTTGACACTTAGGATGACTGCAAAAATGCAGGCTGGAGTTCGGTTTCTTGTTCAGGCCTATACGTTCTCGTAAAGTCGTAATGATCAATTGGGCGGTCCATAATATCGATCGCCGCAAGTAAAACACCGGCGGGCGGGCGGGCGGGCGAGCCGGCTGGGCGGGCGGGCGGGCGGGCGAGCCGGCTGGGCGGGCGGGCGGGCGGGCGAGCCGGCTGGGCGGGCGGGCGGGCCGGCTGGGCGGGCAAGCAAGTATAATGTATAGGTATGAAATTAAATTTCAAAAAAATTAAATAAATATAAAATGAAAAAAATGTAATTATATAAATAAATAAATAAATAAATAAATAAATAAATAAATAAATAAATAAATAAAATATAAAAAAAAAATTCTGGATCTGTCCCTACGTTGTTCATATCATTGTATATCTTCAGGCACATGTACATGTACTCAGTGTATGTACAATGTACATGTACTGTACTAACCAACCCAATGGTATCCAGGCCAGCAGCTGTACATCTTGTCAAAACAACCTCTCACTCTTTGATGGAATGAGATGTTTTGATGCTTGGCCCCGGGCTGCATTTTTAAGATATGAAACCAACCAGTGATCCTAGATGACATCATCACTTGCCGTTTACCCCCAGGGCACAATGTACATGTACATTTGTACATGCACATTGTAGATCCAAGGGTTAAATTCTGGCATTCACAAAAATGTGTTTCAGGAGATGCATATGAATTTGTTGTGTTCACTTAAGCTCAAACCTCTGTGCGGGCCCGTTTCCGGGCGAAAATCCAGGTAAAATTACCCTTTTTTTTACATTTCGAGTCATACATGTAGTTTGATAACCATGCGGTCTTCTTCATCGGGTTAAATGGTTCTATACGATTTAACTCTTTGTCGTTCTCATGATATATATTATTTTGTTTTATCTTGAAAAAGAATGTACTTTCGGCTTTGAAAATGTGAACTTTTCATCATTTTTCTGTGTAAATGCACCGATTAAACGCCCTCACGTCGACTGTTTTGACTAACTCCTGACTGGAGTATCAAATTGTACGGGGTAAAACAGAATCGAATAGCTTAGATCCTCCTCTTTCCTTACATGTAAAACTTGTTATGATTGGTTAAAAATAACCTACGTACTTTTCACAAAGAAAAAAGTGGCCAATGACAACTTTCGATCTATAAGGCATTGTTCGAGACTGATCGATCTACATGTACCATTGCTTACCACGCGTTTCATGATCTTGGACTCTGCTCATCGCCCGTTTTACAGGACAGATTTTCCTCGACATTACTTTAACTAAGACATTTTAAAACTATCCATTTGTAAATCAGTTATCTGGGGTTAAAACTGTTCTTTTGAGGAGTTAATTTCATTTTGAAATAATGTAAATTTGGACCTGAATACTGTTCATTCAAGGCAGCTACTGACATTTGTGATGCAAAGAACATACGCTTGTTTATTGGGCCTTACCATTTTGTATGTGGGGAGTATATATATGCATGTACACCTGTATGTATGTCTTTTCCAAAATAATTGAGATTATGTGTTGTTTAGAAAAAAATACTAAATACTAAACTTAACTATTTCTGTGTTTCCTGCTTGCAGCTATAAACCAGTGTCTGCGTTTATGCATGCACTGGTGCAAACATGTTTTGTTTTACCCATTTTGTGAATGGAGTGTGCCTGGCCACATCTACACAGGGCCAGCGTTAATCCAATTTAATAACCCTGGACTCGCGCCAGATTCAAACTGTGAAATAAGTGAACAAAAGTGTGGCTAACAAATTCAAATGAGAACGAGTTTGTGCACTGGAGGGACTTGGGAGAGTACAAACATTTTTGTTTATGGTACAGTACGCATATTGTGCTGGTGTTACAATACAGTATACGTACCACCTTGTTGACAAATGATGGCATTGTGATGAATCTGTCATTTTTCAAGGCCACCCACTGAATCATACACCATATTGTATATTATTGAAGCCCTTTTGGGAACAGTACAATGGGCAGTTAGTAATCTCAGTCATGCATGACGATAACAATTTTAGGGAAATATTTGTAACCATTTTAACACACTGAAAATGAAAACTTCACTTGCACTTTTTTAAACTCTGACATTGAAAAAAGCAAAGTCGGCAGCATTTTCAGTTCAATTTGTAGGGGACATACATAGAGGGAGCACTTCAGGAAGAAATTTCAATGGGCCTTTTGACTTTTTGTGCACTACAGCAAATTTTGTTGGATTCTTCAGTGCACACCTACGTGTACACAATGTACATGTACAATGTACACAAATGTACAATTTACACACCCAGCCTTGGCATTTTGGAGCTACAATACTGAATCCAACAAAATACAAGTTTTTCTTTGTATGAGCCCAACAAAATCCAACAAAATCCAACTGAAATTTTACCAGAAGAATGCTTCCACCCTGCTGTATGGTATACTTCCACCCTGCTAAATACATGTATGACAAAATCCAACAGGTAAATTTAGCTACTACTCATCAGCTGAATACAACAATATTCAACACACCATGTACATGTAGTCTGTGTTGACTGCTAAATCCAACAAATAACTTATAGTTTGTTACATTTAGCAGGGTTAGGGTTAAAGGAATCGTGCCACATATAATTTCTGTCTGTAGTTTATGTAAATACCATACACGAACCTGCAGTTACGCCTTTGAATTAAATCAGGATGCTCCTTGAGTAAACACTAAACAGCCACAAATGCCAACACTACATCTCTACTGTGTAATACTTGAAAAAACAGTGTGTTAATGTAGGCCCATGCCCACACACCCTTGTCAGAATAAATATTTGAATTCCCTAAATGACAGATGAGTCTATTTACGATGCGTTCAAGTCTGTCAATATTATAATGAACTGCATGTGTCCGGTTTGCCCATCTTGGAGAGAAGAGGGGGTTGATGTCTTGCTCTGTCCAAGGCAAGATTTCAGACGAAGCATTGAATGCTACATGTACAAGAGTATAAGAATCTACACGTACAGTAAAATCTGTATTCCCAATGTACTCCCCCCCAACCCCACATGTATTTCAAGTATAGTTCAAACAGCCACATAAAATTTTCTCTCGGTTATTTTTTCCAGATTCAACTTGGCCACAGTTTGAAAAAAAGACCACCTGGCCGGTTTTCGTGTATACATGCATTCTGATGCATACTTAATCCATTGTTTGCCTACATTGTAGTGTTTACGTTACGCTTGGCCGCACAAGCCTGTATTGGTATACCGGCACCTCATTAATAACAGCCAGCCAGAAGGGGTTAACTGTCACCCACTGTGTTCACATTGGAGTTTAGGGGATTTGAATCACCGAGACGACGGTTACTTTTTCAATTTTAAGTCCAATGTGAACACCCAGAGTAACTGTCTTCTTGGATTTTTTTTTCCCGAGTCCAATAATTACTTTTAATGGCCAACAACTGTCCAGTAAAGCCGTGTTTTCATTGGACATTTTGGAGCAATTAAGACACACTGACATGATGATTACTTTTTCCATTTCAAGGTCCAGTGTGATTGGCCTGGGAAACTTTACTCTTGGTTGGTTTTCTGGAGTCCCATTCTTAAGGCATGATATTGTATCCAGTTTCTCTCCTTGCAAGTTGTTCATCAATCAGTATACTGAAGCAAAGGTTTCAACCCTCCAGGCCAAGGTTTCAACCCTCCAGGCCAAGGTTTCGACCCTCAAGGCCAAGGCTTTGACCGAGGCCAAGGCTTCGACCCAAAAAGCCAAGGCTTTGACCCTCAAGGCCCAGACCAAGACCAAGGCCCCAATACAAAATAGGGCCTTGCACAATGTATATTATAGTAGTCTTGGCTGCAACACTGGTTCAAATGTTGTCAGAAATGGAATTTAACAACAAGC
This sequence comes from Hippasteria phrygiana, assembly GCA_037893225.1. Taxonomy (NCBI): domain Eukaryota; kingdom Metazoa; phylum Echinodermata; class Asteroidea; order Valvatida; family Goniasteridae; genus Hippasteria; species Hippasteria phrygiana. The sequence goes on along the minus strand of JAZGUH010000636.1, from coordinate 16,935 downwards.
ATCATGAAATGAAGATCTGCGTTATTAACTTATTTAAAAACACTCGTTTGAAATGAACAGAAGCCGAATGAAATTGGTGCACTTTTTCCTTTATTGGGCAATACTTTCCATCCCATGTGGAAGTGGTACCTGTATGACTCAGTTAAACATAAACCAATGAGTTCTTCATGTCCCTAGTTTGGTAATTTCCTGTGGCCACTGTACATGTACTTGTTTGTACATGTAATGAAATCACTCAAAATCCACTACCTGACCGCTATAACGTGTGCCTCCTCCAAGACTTCATCCTTGCATTTTTGTTAAAGCAACTCAGCTTTTCCGCCTGTTCCCACCAATGTACGTGTACATGTACATCTATGTAAGAACAGAAAGCTACAATGTACACATGTAGCCTATACCACAATAGCCTTTTCCTTCGTTTTGTATCTCAATGGAATTCTTTGCCTGGTGCATGTTTCCCTTCATATTACAATTTGTCCTGCTTCAAGAGGAATCTTAATTCCTACCTCATGTGTCTTTGATTCTTTTTCTTTTTGTAGCTCCGTAAATCGAGTGGCTTTTAGCCTTCTTTCAAGTTCTTTGTTGAGAACTTGCATTAAAAAAATATGGTTCGAAAGATCATTGAAAATACACCGTTTGTCTGAAGATCATTGACGAAAATCATTTCAGGGATGGATGCCAGTTTGGTTTGGAAAAGTCGGATCGTTGTGATTCAGAGTGCTGGTGCCCTTGGCTGAATGTACAGGTTGCAGTACATGTACGTGCGTTGTCAGTCTGAAATGGTTTATTTCCCACATTTCTCTGTAAATATACATAAGATATTATGGCAGAATTTTTACTTAGACCTTGGAAATAGGTCAGATTAAGGCGAAATAAAAAAGAACATGTTTTGCATCCCCGACCGCTTCCTTTTTGGAGGCCGCCTGGATTTTTCTTCTATTTTTACCACAGAAAAATTATGTATAAAAAAACAAAAATGTCAACCAGTCAATTGGAAAAAAAATACTTGCTAGTCGGCATTTTTATTTATTTATTTGCTGATATGGTGCTTCAAACATACAAAAAGCAGGGAAACAACAACGGTTGCCAGAATTTTTTTTTAAATGACGGCCATCTTGAAAATAGAAAATAAAAAAATTGAAAGCTCCTCTTCCTCCTTTGTTTCTTTTAAACCCGGACGTGAAACATGTTTTTTTTTTACTCGGCCTAAACAAAAGAGATGAAACTATGGGGATTTCAGGGCAATGTGTGCCTTTAAATCTAATCTGTTGTTAAACAGAAATTCAACTCTCCCTATTTATACGACCCACATGACCCCCCACATGCCCAGCCAGCTGAATGACACTTGACAGTACATACATCCTTTGTGCCTTCACATCAACACTGAGTCATATCCTACAGTCAACATCCAAACAGCTATTCATAATGCAATACATTAATTTAAACCCTCCAGCACTGCATTACACATTCTATATTTGCATCAGTTGTACATTCTGGTAAAGTGCTCTCTTGGTCATACATGTACACATACTTTAGTACATCTTAATACACAATGTACACTCTGCATTGGGTTTTGTAGAGGGCTTCCAGGGGCATTGCAATGTACTAAAGAGCAAGGAACATCATTGCATACTATTCTGCTGATGATTGGCCAAAAAGGTGTATTTTGGGAAGGAGGAGTGGGGGGGGGGGGGGGGAGGGGACGGAAGGGAGGGGGATGGGCACGAGGCATGATTTGTTTTCATCCTCCATCTCAATAACTTGCCCAAACACAACATTTCATCAAAAGCTGTAAACTTCTAACATGTACATGTATGTATGTTCATCATTATTTTAATATAACCCTAACCCTCCAGGGTATTTTGGCTAGAAACCCTGCCAGACGCATCAGATTGCATACTTTGTCACATTGACTTGTGTGCAGAGTGCAGCAAAGTGGAGCTGTCACCACAGATGCACTGTGCTGCGTCTGGCAGGGTTAGGGATAATGTAAATTTATAGCATCTGTCCGATTTCAATATCTAAACTATAAATAGATTCCCAGGTTGTATCGTAAAATTGGGTGTGATCCCTGGCTATACGGCATTCTGGGTTTATGACTTCTGACTAGCGCCCACCCGAACAAAGATACTGACAATTTGGGAGACCGCCAACATACATGTAGGGCAAGATAGCTCAGTTAGAGCGCCGGTATGGTAACCCGGAGGTCGCAGGTTCGAATCCCGCTCCTGCCAGTTTCTTTGTTCACTTTGTAAATGCATTCAAATTTACCTAGTCAGTTTCCCTTGTGGATTGTTTGATAAATTATAAACTGACTGGCTCGAACTGGCAAAGCACAATACTACAGTAAATGTACATGTACACTGTACGTGTCCAGTTAACAGTGGAATTACATACATTGATATATACATGCTTTTTACGATGCCATTTTTTGGGGGGAGGGAAGGGGTACAATTTCACACAGAGGGTAAAATTACAGAAAAACATCGCAACCGCAAATTTGTAGTATTTGAACAAAATATGGCTTGTTAAGGCTATGGTTTACCAGGCCTCAAATTTAACGGCGGCCACGACGGCCATGCCGTCGATGCCCTTAAGTTTGCTGTGGTGCCCTTTACAAAATCGCACTCTTCACAGCCAGTCTTGCTGTGCCCTTTTCCCAACTGGCCGTAGTGCCCTCGTTGCCGGCCCATGCGTACCCACCCGTGCCGTGTCGACGTAAAGGCCGGGCTGCCGGCCGTAGTCGGCGCAGCCGGGACGTGCAGCACGGCAACGGTGCACGTGGGCCAGATCGCTACCGGTGTACATGTACATGTACATGTGTACATACGGCTGCTGCAGCATGCATACGACACAAAGCTTGATATAGACTGGTTTCGATCCCTCCATCAGCATTTTAATTTTGAATGCAGTGGCAGAAGCCAGATTTAATCTAAAGCACGTACACGTACATGTACGGTACGGCCAAGTTCCATCAGCGACTATTTGCCAACCACTGGTCGATTTTGCCTGGTACCCAGCCAGGTTATATTTTGTGCTTAGGTTACCAGGCAAAATCGACCAAGTTGGTTGTCAAGTTCGCTCGCGCTTTAATCATGGAGCTGTGTACGTGCGGCGCATGGCATCATCTATTGTATGACCGATGTATTGTGTGTTGTTTATAATAACCTGAATTCAGAACTATCAAGTTTGTAAAAATGCCACGAAAAGATCGATTAAAGTATCTGTGGAGTTTTACAGAGCTTGTAGAGTTTTACACAGGGCTTCACAGAATATTTCCAATAGAAGTAATGATGACTGGCCTCCCTGCCCTTTAACAAAAATGCTATTGGCCTTGGTGCCCTTTGCTTTGGCCTTGGTGCCCTGCCAAATTTTTCATTATCGAAGGCAAAATGGCCGTGCCCTAGAAAATCTTAAATTTGAGGCCTGGTTTACAATGTACATACATGTACATGTACAAATGTAGGTGTTATGACTACATTATATGCCACACCAGATCAAAAGATGATAACGGTCAAGCACTTTTTGTGTTTAATTTCACCCTCTGTTGCATGTAGTGATTTTTACATTGTTGAAGTAAATTTTAAACACGTCGAACAAACCACACATTTTTTAAAACTTAAAATGCTTGAATTGAAAGATAACCAATTGCAGAAATGTAATTTTGGAATAAAAGCAATTAAATTCACTTGTTTGGACCCCAAATATGAAATCGTAAAAAGATGGCTTATTACATACAATGTACATGTAAATTGTACGTGTATAAATGCTTTGAAAATTCCAAAGGTCACAGTATGGTTTCCAAGTTAAGACCCTGCCCCTCCCCTGGTTAGCTCACATCATCGTCTTTACTTGGGGGGATGGGGGGGGGGGGGACCCTTAATTTCGTTATTTGCAAATTGGAACAGAGTTTACTACAAATCCATTGCTCCTTCGTAATGTGAGTCATGCACGTAGTTCATGTCACAATATGACCTCAACAAATAACTTGAAATCAAACTCATAATTTGCCAGACCAAATCTAAAATACATCTAGGTAAATCGTGTAGGCTTTGGTAAAAAGTACCTGTAACCTGTGGTACAGCTAGAATTGATACAAAAAATTATACATGTATAAACATGTACCTGTATGTATGTATAAATGTACGACACATAGTCACCCCAAATGTGAATTCATTCATTTCAAGACAGCAATTCCAATGCTAAAATCTGTTGCTTTGTTGCTATACATGTAACTCATTGACATTTGCAATGTATACGTATACATACATGTATTGTAAAACTAAAAGTCAATGAGTTACAGCAACAAAGCATAGTACAATGTATACATATCTAAGTTTTAAAAAATATAGCTTGCAAAGACGGTGAGTGATGAGGGGTACATGTACATGTACCATTCCTTCAAATTATACAGCAAAAGAAATTTGGCAAGAATTTTCTCATATCATTTATGCAGTACTGATAGTTACATGTATTAACACAGGAATGCTTGTTATCGGTAATTAGTGACAATTAATATAAGCCTGGTAAGCAGTGTCAAACAGAATGACGCTGCAAGCAAAAGAATTTTTTTTTAAAGATTATTGGTAATAAATATTTTAAGCTTGGCTTTTTTTTAGTTGCATACATCTACACGATTTTTTTACATTCAATACAAACACGTAATTATCATTTTGCACATGTACAATGTAACTACATGTACATGTACAATGTACATGTATATGTAACTGTACACGTACATTTTGTACTATGCACTGTGTGTGCATGAATTATAATGCAGAAATATTTTTTGCATACTGACTTCGGTTGCACTGAATTTTGATTTGCAGTCCTTCATGAATTTTGATCAGCTTTTTGAAATGCTACATATGTACATATATATAGGGGAAATGGTTCCTCGAGTTTGAGATGCTAAAACACCTGTAAACTGACAATCCACACAGGGAAAAAACCAAGAAGGGGCTGGCTCTGAGTAGAAGTACATGTACAAATGTACATGTACATGTTACATGTACGTGAACATCTGGGGGTCGTATTCAATTTTAATAATCAGTATTACTGTTAACAAGATACCTCGGTATCGGTATTACGTAATATTGCGGTACTGGTTGATTACACCATTGGAAACAATAACACCATCACACAAAAGCCGGAACTGGCCTTCTGTGATTGCCAGGGACATTCCATAAGTTCCTTGGGTGACAGGGTCATCCAAACAGCTTGGCCAATTGAGCAATTTGAATATTAATATATTCCCAAAGGTCTTTAAAAATGAGTGAATTTACCATGATTTTTGTTTATTTTAACAATTTCTTTGATTTAGATGGGAAACTGCCAGTACTTCAGCACTCCAAATGAGATTGTCAGTTTAAATTGGTTTTAGTAGGTATTGACCAAACCCCCCAAAAATTGAATACTCCATTGTACAAAATGTATCAAACAATTTCCCAACCCTAAATATCATGGTATCGCATTACACGTGAGGACAGAAAAGAGGGTATAACAAAGGGAACAATACTGTCCTCATTTTTTTTCTTTGTTCGGGAAAATGTGAGGACAGGCAAACTAGTGCTTAGTCTATGGGGATGGGTTATATGAAAGGGAAACAATGGAAAGTCCTCACATGTATAGCGATACAAAAATGGGTGTAGGTAGAGGATCAATAGTCTTCCTACACGTATAGGCGGCTGTACACATGCACATGTACAAGTTGCATGTATGGAAACTGGATAAACTATTTTTACAAATCTTTCCATCTTGAAATGTTGACCACCCTTGACTTCTAATGCTGTCATCCCAAGTCTCTGAAGGATTTACATGTACGAGACTTGAGTCTTGTAAAGCCCTTTTCACACGAGCCGCCGTAACACACTTCATGCACTTGGGCGATGAGTTGCACCTGGGTGTCTGTCACCCAAGATGCCTGAGATTTCACGACAGACTTTCACACAGCACAACATCAGTAGCCAACGTCCTTTGTTTTTCAGAGCTTTTACCTTGATCATTTTCTATAAAACCCAGCAAACAAAAGCTAGTAAAAACGGTTGTGGGCTATACTTCCTGATGGCTAGTGAAAACAGAGTGACCTACTGTACATGTACATGTACATGTACATATTTAATTTGGAAAGTAGCCAAGTGAATAAAAGGACACTGATCTCAGTCTAAAGTTGATCGATCTACATTAAAAAGCACAATTTCAGATTGCAATGATAGAAGCATCTGATTATTGTGTGTGTCATTTTATAGTGCCCACACAGTACAGGGTGTTACCATGCACGTGAATACATACATGTAGTTTTCGGTATAAAGACTGGTCAGGAGAAATCCACCACAATAATATTCGAGAGCCATCTACTTGAACACATCTTGGGTTAAAATGAATGGATGAAGTTTGTTGGGTTTTAATTACATTGTAACCCCTAGTTTTCTCTAGGCACCTGTTGAACCCAACAGAAGCCAATGACAGAAAATTGTGGAGATAAAATAACAAACTACTTTTGGGCATTATTTTGTTTATTATTGAGCAAAACTGAAATGCACTGATGACGTTTGAATAAACCTGTACATAATCAAAACGGATGTGGGACTTTAGTACTTTGGGTTGCTTCTCTGAGAGGATAGTGCAACTTTAACTTTAACCCTAACCCTCCAGGGTATTTTGGCTAGAAACCCTGCCAGACGCATCAGATTGCATACTTTGTCACATTGACTTGTGTGCAGGGTGCAGCAAGGTCAAGCTGTCACCACAGATGCACTGTGCTGTGTCTGGCAGGGTTAGGGTTTTAAATTAGTGAAACAAAAAAAAACAAATAGATAAAATTCCTGCACCACTGGACTTTTAGGTCATGATAACCAGCCTCGGTCCAGTAGCCCAGTGCAAATTTTGATTCATGTTTAACCCTAACATCACCGAATACTACAAAATACTACTTGAGTAAACTGCAGTATACATGCAGTATTATTACTACACTGGCCTACAAATGTATGAGAATTGTGTAGTATTTTTATAGTACAGTGTACTGGACTCCAAATGAACGCTAGGACGTGAGGGTTAATTGATTATTACAATGAAGTGTCAATCTCATTTGAGTGGTTTCAGTAATTACCGCATGGTTTTTATGATTATTTTCTAACTGGCCTTATCCACACAGTATCCAAACATCATTGAAATTATCCAAACATATTACAGTTTTTACAGCTCTAACTGATAATACAGACCAGGAAACAGGCACGGAAATAGGAAATCATTAAAACTACAGCCAGTTTTCCCCAATTTAAGAAAACAATTCAGGGGACTCCACTAAAAGTTTGCAAAAACTTACCCAGGCAAAATCCACACCGCAGAATCAAGTTCCGCCATAAAATCCCCCAAACCTTTGCCATGGCTCGGTGCAGGCTTTGTCAAACTGAGCCTTGCTAATGAAGACTGCTCATCGTCAGCAGATCGGCACGTCAGCGACAACCCACTGACATTGGCACATCTGAAATGAAACCGTAACTCCCCAAGCCTGTCTCAGGATGAAAACAATTGAATGCGTTGTCTGGTTTCAAATTTCACTTCTTTTTTCTTTTTTGGTGTGGGGGATGGTTGCTGGTATGGTAGTTCTTAGGCTCCGATGAGGAAGTAAAAATCGTTGCACTTTTGCTGCTGGGCTGTGATGACTTTTTCACCAGATTGTTTCAGTGTCGTGCCTCACGTGTGCCTGCACAATGATGATAAAAGGAAACATGATTCAGGAAGGAAGGATTAGTTCTGTGTAGGGGACTTAAAGGAACTTCTGACTTTCAATTCAATTTATATAGTATATTTCAGACACAAGTAGAAACTAAACAGCAAATGTCAGATATATTTGTACAGAGCCAGAAGCCATCATTTGGGAAAAGTCAAAGCATGCAGAGGAAGGCATTAATATATAGGGGGGGGGGGATTCATGCATGTAACAGCGCAGTATGAAAACTGTAAAAGAACTTGGAAGAACTGAGTATACGTCTGAGGACAAGAAGAGGAGAAAGAAAATACAAAGGAATCTTCCTTGTCCTCGCAAGTCGGTCTTTTCTTGAAATTGGTCTTCGGACGTAAAAATACGTGCTTAGTCTATGGAATTGGCTTATATTAAAGGAACAATAAGAAACACAAAGCATTGTCCTCGGAAGTTTTGGGAAAGTACGACTGGGTGTACGTGTACAGGTTCTGTATAGGCCTATACTTCCGACGACAAAAGGAGAAAGGGAAATACAAAGAAACCTTTCATTCAGTCCTCGCAAGTCAAGTCTTGTTGAAATCGGTCCTTGCTAGTAGAAATACGTGCTTAGTCTGTGGGGTTGGGTTATATTAAAGAAACAATAGGAAACATAAAGCATTGTCCTCGCACGTATTGGGAAAGTACGACTAATTATGTACATGTAGTGTGTAACAAGCAAACACAAATATACAGATTTTTCCCAGATTCGGTATGAATATTTCTGCACCTGTATGATGTACTCTACGTATACATTTTGTACATTCCACACACAAAATTTCAAAGAATTTGCTTACATTTGTGAACTTTACTTCTTTCGTACCAATATTTCTGTACATATGTACACATCCGCATTTATAGAACAATATTTATGTCTCGGTCCAGTACTTAGAAAAAACAATTTTAATTTCAACAACCCCTATAAGTATTTTCATCAGACCTTTCATTTTCGGACATTGTCATTACAACACCAGCCACGTCTGTAGTCACGTGCGCGGTATTGCATATTGTACATGTGATGTCTGAGTTTATATTGCATGTAAAGTGATACACACATCTGCAGTATGATACAAAGACAATTATCACACGAACATCACATTACATGTGTACAATGTACGTGTACAATGTACGTGTACATGTATATAGCCACAATATAAAATACAATGTAAATGTACATGTTTCACACACACACACACACCCACACACAGTCATGTAAACGGGTGCAATCGTGGACCTCCCATTGTTCCTCTTTTGTTTATACTCTAACTTTTTCGGAAGGCCTCCCATTGGTTTTGTACACGATTTTCAATCGTGGACGTTAGGTCAAACGTGGACCCTTTGTCTACACTCGAATTCTTTTGTCCTAGGTCCACGATTGCCGGCATATACAAACTCACAGCCAATAAGTTTTAAATTTTAATATTTTCTTCTCTTATTTTTTGTAAAGCTACAATATTAATGTGCAATGTACCTAGAAAACCACAATTTGTTTAATGACTTGAAAGAGATGCATGTCATGCATGTAGCACATTAGAAATGAAGTTGGTTACTTTAATACAAAACAGGTCTTGAAATTTGTACTAGAAGTGTGCATCGAAACAGGGTACCTGAGTACCCGACCGTTCGTGTCAGGAACCGGTTCCAGATTATGGAATCGAGTACCCGTACAACTTCAGTAACTTCCCAGATAATGAAAAAGGAAAGGTTTTGAATATTATTTGTAGGGAATTTAACCCCAACTCCCCAGGTGCTGTGAAAAATCATATTGAAATTGGAGGATTCGGGACTGTTAGGGTTAAAAAACCTGACTACCTGGGAAATCAGCACTGATTTCACATATGACCCTCACAAAAGTTGACATAGGAAATTTTCAATAAATACAACTGTATAAAGCTTCCAGACAACCGTCTTTTGTGATATTCCGGCACATGCACGTACAGCACATACAAAGGTGGAGAAGTGATCCTGTTTACTGTCAGACAGGTATGGGATTTTTCAGAAAATTGACTTTTTTAATCTCAGAGAAAGACGTTATTACAACTTCCAGGATTGGAAGTTTTGGGTTGGGTTTCTTTATTAACCCCTTGAATATGGTTATCGTAGTGAGACGCTGGGGCGGCCTGTGCACTTTTTTTTGTGCAGCCAAGCGAAATGGCCACAATGTGCTTGTGCAGTCAAGCGTTACATACACAATAATCCAACAATGGATTGAAAATGCTCAAATAACGGGATGTAGGCGTCATCCCGGCCAGGTGGCACTGTATTTCGTGCGCCATTTGGCGTCATCTGTACGCAACCCTCCAGGGCATTTTGGCTAGAATGCATACTTTGTTACATTGACTTGTGTGCAGAGTTGTCAAGCTGTCACCACAGATGCACTGTTAATGTTCTGCATCTGGCAGGGTTAGGGTTAACGGGTACCCGTATTTTTTTTAATCGGGTACCCGGTTCTTTTACTACCCGTAAATGCACACCCTTAATTTGTACTGAACCAATGGACCAGTAATTTAGGCATTGGGTTAAGACAAAAGGAGACAAATGGGCTAGTCACTTTTCGTTAACCCTAACTCCCTAGGTGGTGTGAAAAATTGTATTGAAATTGGAGGATTCAGGACTGTAGGATGATCATAGCTTTACCACTGGGCCAAATTTCATGGAATCTGTACTGTAACGTTAATGAAAAAGCACTGCAGTGTTAACTACCGTACATGGTACATGTAGCAGAAAATTATGTGCCAACGGTTAGCATATTTCTCGGATTAGCAAAGAATTATGGCTTGTGTGCATGTCAGAAACTAAAGAGTCTGTGCCTACGGATTCAGCACAGAATGTCTTTGCTACAATGTACTGTACATGTACATTTAACCCCCAATAGTTGAGGAAACTCCCAGTAGTTGAGATGGCAATTTGGGTCGGGGGCGATTGTAATTTTATTTTTAAAATGCCAAATTGCCATAAAACTGGTATAAGAATGACACCTGGACATTACTTTTTTGCAATTTCTTTTTTACGAACACAGAAACGAAACATTTTCATGATACCTGGTTTAGGTTTCAGTGGTTCATTATCAGTTTCCATTTCATATACTGTGCAACGGATGCTAAGCAGAGAGATTTAAACATTGAAAGTAATTTCTTTTCCATAATTCATGTAATTTCTGGCCGTATTCCTTGGCTTACATTGAGCCGTTTTTGCTCACAGCCAAGCCAAATCAACTACATGTATGTTGTGTATTGGGTGATCAGACAACCTAACTGTTGAGACAACTTCACCTTGCGACAAATCGAAAGCCTGTGCGTTTAACTCAAAAGACGGGTCATTTCTTAATAAGACAAGTCATCCAATGACGTCCATTATTTAAAGCAATTTGCCTTTCAGATATTTTGTGGTGTGTGGGTGCAATGTGCATGCATGCCGAGCCCAGTGCCAATGCAAAGAAAAGCAGGTGGGGGAAAGCGGGGTGGGGGAAAGCGGGATGGGGGAAAGCGGGGTGGGAGAAAGCGGGGTGGGAGAAAGCGGGGTGGGAGAAAGCGGGGTGGGGGGAAAGCGGGGTGGGAGAAAGCGGGGTGGGAGAAAGCGGGGTGGGAGAAAGCGGGGTGGGGGGAAAGCGGGGTGGGGGAAAGCGGGATGGGGGAAAGCGGGGTGGGAGAAAGCGGGGTGGGGGGAAAGCGGGGTGGGAGAAAGCGGGGTGGGGGTAAAGCGGGATGGGGGAAAGCGGGGTGGGAGAAAGCGGGGTGGGAGAAAGCGGGGTGGGAGAAAGCGGGGTGGGGGGAAAGCGGGGTGGGAGAAAGCGGGGTGGGGGAAAGCGGGGTGGGAGAAAGCGGGGTGGGGGGAAAGCGGGGTGGGAGAAAGCGGGGTGGGAGAAAGCGGGGTGGGGGAAAGCGGGGTGGGAGAAAGCGGGGTGGGAGAAAGCGGGGTGGGAGAAAGCGGGGTGGGGGGAAAGCGGGGTGGGAGAAAGCGGGGTGGGAGAAAGCGGGGTGGGAGAAAGCGGGGTGGGAGAAAGCGGGGTGGGGGGAAAGCGGGGTGGGAGAAAGCGGGGTGGGGGTAAAGCGGGATGGGGGAAAGCGGGGTGGGAGAAAGCGGGGTGGGAGAAAGCGGGGTGGGAGAAAGCGGGGTGGGGGGAAAGCGGGGTGGGGGAAAGCGGGATGGGGGAAAGCGGGGTGGGAGAAAGCGGGGTGGGGGGAAAGCGGGGTGGGAGAAAGCGGGGTGGGGGTAAAGCGGGATGGGGGAAAGCGGGGTGGGAGAAAGCGGGGTGGGAGAAAGCGGGGTGGGAGAAAGCGGGGTGGGGGGAAAGCGGGGTGGGAGAAAGCGGGGTGGGGGAAAGCGGGGTGGGAGAAAGCGGGGTGGGGGGAAAGCGGGGTGGGAGAAAGCGGGGTGGGAGAAAGCGGGGTGGGGGAAAGCGGGGTGGGAGAAAGCGGGGTGGGAGAAAGCGGGGTGGGAGAAAGCGGGGTGGGGGGAAAGCGGGGTGGGAGAAAGCGGGGTGGGAGAAAGCGGGGTGGGAGAAAGCGGGGTGGGAGAAAGCGGGGTGGGAGAAAGCGGGGTGGGAGAAAGCGGGGTGGGGGGAAAGCGGGGTGGGAGAAAGCGGGGTGGGAGAAAGCGGGGTGGGAGAAAGCGGGGTGGGAGAAAGCGGGGTGGGGGGAAAGCGGGGTGGGAGAAAGCGGGATGGGAGAAAGCGGGGTGGGGGGAAAGCGGGGTGGGAGAAAGCGGGGTGGGGGAAAGCGGGGTGGGAGAAAGCGGGGTGGGGGGAAAGCGGGGTGGGAGAAAGCGGGGTGGGAGAAAGCGGGGTGGGGGAAAGCGGGGTGGGAGAAAGCGGGGTGGGAGAAAGCGGGGTGGGAGAAAGCGGGGTGGGAGAAAGCGGGGTGGGGGGAAAGCGGGGTGGGAGAAAGCGGGGTGGGAGAAAGCGGGGTGGGGGGAAAGCGGGGTGGGAGAAAGCGGGGTGGGGGAAAGCGGGGTGGGAGAAAGCGGGGTGGGGGGAAAGCGGGGTGGGAGAAAGCGGGGTGGGAGAAAGCGGGGTGGGGGAAAGCGGGGTGGGAGAAAGCGGGGTGGGAGAAAGCGGGGTGGGAGAAAGCGGGGTGGGGGGAAAGCGGGGTGGGAGAAAGCGGGGTGGGAGAAAGCGGGGTGGGAGAAAGCGGGGTGGGAGAAAGCGGGGTGGGAGAAAGCGGGGTGGGAGAAAGCGGGGTGGGGGGAAAGCGGGGTGGGAGAAAGCGGGGTGGGAGAAAGCGGGGTGGGAGAAAGCGGGGTGGGAGAAAGCGGGGTGGGGGGAAAGCGGGGTGGGAGAAAGCGGGGTGGGAGAAAGCGGGGTGGGAGAAAGCGGGGTGGGGGGAAAGCGGGGTGGGAGAAAGCGGGGTGGGAGAAAGCGGGGTGGGAGAAAGCGGGGTGGGGGGAAAGCGGGGTGGGAGAAAGCGGGGTGGGAGAAAGCGGGGTGGGAGAAAGCGGGGTGGGAGAAAGCGGGGTGGGGGGAAAGCGGGGTGGGAGAAAGCGGGGTGGGGGGAAAGCGGGGTGGGAGAAAGCGGGGTGGGAGAAAGCGGGGTGGGAGAAAGCGGGGTGGGAGAAAGCGGGGTGGGAGAAAGCGGGGTGGGAGAAAGCGGGGTGGGGGGAAAGCGGGGTGGGAGAAAGCGGGGTGGGAGAAAGCGGGGTGGGAGAAAGCGGGGTGGGAGAAAGCGGGGTGGGGGGAAAGCGGGGTGGGAGAAAGCGGGGTGGGAGAAAGCGGGGTGGGAGAAAGCGGGGTGGGAGAAAGCGGGGTGGGGGAAAGCGGGGTGGGAGGAAAGCGGGGTGGGAGAAAGCGGGGTGGGAGAAAGCGGGGTGGGAGAAAGCGGGGTGGGAGAAAGCGGGGTGGGAGAAAGCGGGGTGGGAGAAAGCGGGGTGGGAGAAAGCGGGGTGGGAGAAAGCGGGGTGGGGAGAAAGCGGGGTGGGAGAAAGCGGGGTGGGAGAAAGCGGGGTGGGAGAAAGCGGGGTGGGAGAAAGCGGGGTGGGAGAAAGCGGGGTGGGAGAAAGCGGGGTGGGAGAAAGCGGGGTGGGGAGAAAGCGGGGTGGGGAGAAAGCGGGGTGGGAGGAAAGCGGGGTGGGAGAAAGCGGGGTGGGAGAAAGCGGGGTGGGAGAAAGCGGGGTGGGAGGAAAGCGGGGTGGGAGAAAGCGGGGTGGGAGAAAGCGGGGTGGGAGAAAGCGGGGTGGGAGAAAGCGGGGTGGGAGAAAGCGGGGTGGGAGAAAGCGGGGTGGGAGAAAGCGGGGTGGGGGGAAAGCGGGGTGGGAGAAGCGGGGTGGAGAAAGCGGGGTGGGAGAAAGCGGGGTGGGGGGAAAGCGGGGTGGGAGAAAGCGGGGTGGGAGAAAGCGGGGTGGGAGAAAGCGGGGTGGGAGAAAGCGGGGTGGGGGAAAGCGGGGTGGGAGAAAGCGGGGTGGGAGAAAGCGGGGTGGGAGAAAGCGGGGTGGGGGAAAGCGGGGTGGGAGAAAGCGGGGTGGGAGAAAGCGGGGTGGGAGAAAGCGGGGTGGGAAGCGGGTGGGAGAAAGCGGGGTGGGAGAAAGCGGGGTGGGAGAAAGCGGGGTGGGGAAAGCGGGTGGGGAAAGCGGGGTGGGAGAAAGCGGGGTGGGAGAAAGCGGGGTGGGAGAAAGCGGGGTGGGGAAAGCGGGGGGGAAAGCGGGGTGGGAGAAGCGGGTGGGAGAAAGCGGGGTGGGAGAAAGCGGGGTGGGGGGAAAGCGGGGTGGGAGAAAGCGGGTGGGAGAAAGCGGGGTGGGGGAAAGCGGGTGGAGAAAGCGGGGTGGAGAAAGCGGGGGGAGAAGCGGGGTGGGGGAAAGCGGGGTGGGAGAAAGCGGGTGGGGGTAAAGCGGGATGGGGATAAAGCGGGGTGGGGGAAAGCGGGGTGGGGGGAAAGCGGGGTGGGGGAAAGCGGGGTGGGGTAAAGCGGGATGGGATAAAGCGGGGTGGGGGGAAAGCGGGGTGGGGGGAAAGCGGGTGGGGGAAAGCGGGGTGGGGGAAAGCGGGGTGGGAGAAAGCGGGGTGGGAAAAAGCGGGATGGGGGAAAGCGGGGTGGGGAAAGCGGGGTGGGAGGAAAGCGGGTGGGGAAAGCGGGGTGGGGAAAGCGGGGTGGGGAAAGCGGGGTGAGAGAAGAGGGTGAGAGAAGAGGGTGGGAGAAAGCGGATGGGGTGAACAGCCTGGGTTTGGTCCGTGTTTTATGGTGTTAGCATACTGCATGTTGTCCTCCATGGAGGCATTGATGCAAGGCATTATTATGAAAGAAAAATTTGAAAGATTTTACTTAATACCCCACCAAAATGGATCAAGAACACCACCAAAATGGATCAAGAACAGCAAAACCTTGGAAAATAACCATCCCTCCTTGACAACAACTGTCTAAACATGTGGCACAACCTGTTATTTCAAGATTTATGTCAGCAAAATCTGTAAAAAATGAGACAGAAATCAACATGTAAGTGTGCACACTTTGAGTGACCATACACAGTGCCAAGAACATCTCATCACACAGAAAACACAAACTTTCACAAACAAATTCTAACAAAATTCTCAAATTTATAGGTTGTGCCAAGTGTTTATAATACAATTGTGAACACAGATGGATAGTTATTTTCCAAGATTTGCTGTTCCTGGCTGATTTTGGTGGGGGTATAAAGTAAAATCTTTCCGTCAGGGATAGCGTCCTCATGCATAAAGGCCAACGGCCTCAAGCATCAACGAGTAGCCAATAAACATTTTTAGACTGGTACATTTTGCTTTGAATTTGATTTGTTTTTCTATGAGGCGAAGTAAAAAAAAACATGTTTAGCGTCCCCACCTGCTCTTTTTTGGGGGGGCCGCCTGGATTTTTAAAAATTGTTACCAGTGGACAATGAGGTGGAAACATTTTTTTTTCAACCAATCCACCGGAAAATAAAATTCAAGCTTACAAAAACTATTAGCCCTAGAAGGACGCTATGATATAGCGTCCTAGCGCCCAAGTATGCAAAACAGTCCTATGCTTCGTCAAACAGTTCAACAGCCCATCTCCCCGTTCGGATAGAAATATTCCTCCAAGAATGTCAAGAACAGGAGATATTTGCGGCGCAAAATCGTCTCCACACGACGCTGACTTCACAAACACGAGGAGTAATACCCACATTTAGAACGTTCATCAACAGAGGGCGCAATTTACAGTCGCCGCGTGCACGGCCGAAATTGCGCCCTCTGTTGTTGATGAACATTCAAGACGTGCGGACAAGGTATTACTCCTCGTGTTTGTGAAGTCAGCGTCGCGTGGAGACGATTTTGCGCCGCAAATATCTCCTGTTCTTGACATTCTTGGAGGAATATTTCTATCCGACCGGGGAGATGGGCTGTTGAACTGTTTGACGAAGATGATGCCAAGAATATTTATGCAGGTAAAGTGTGATTTTTGATCTTCGGTTTCTAGCATAGGACTGTTTTGCATACTTGGGCGCTAGGACGCTATATCATAGCGTCCTTCTAGGGCTAAAAAAAATATTAAAACCACTGTAAACATGTTCAATTCTCTTGTCCAAGATGTTTTTTCATTTGGTGTCTTTGAAAAGTTGAAAAACCTATGAAAGTATGATTGTTGGAACTTTAAAAGAGAATGGCAGCCATCTTAAAAATAAAAAATAAAAAGCCCCTCCTCATTCCTTTCTTTACAAATCTCGGATGCTAAACATGCTTTCTTTTTTACTTGGCCTGACTAACGTTAGTTTAGGATTTTTTTCCATATCTTCATGAAGTACAAGTATAGGTAATAATTGTCTAGTTTTTGTATGTCTGATCATGGTCTGATAAACCAGTTGAAAAAGGGGAAAAGTTCGAGAAACTAGGGGCTTTACTAGAAACTGTCTTGTACATCGTAATGTGACAATGAAAATCAATGACGTCTAGTGTTTTCTTGCTCTATCTCTATGGTGAAAGCGATTGTACTTCATTCATTGAGCGTATAGCATGCACTCATGCACTGGTGCCGCCAGCGATGCGCGTGCGACACACAACACTTTAGTTATATTCACAATTCATCAGAAGCAGAAGAAGAATTTTACACACAGATCAACGAATATTTGAAGATTTTCTAATAATGACGTACTTACTGTAAACTTGAACTCCAAATACACGTTACTATACATCCATTGGAAAATGGGAATGCTGTCAATTGGAGAAAATATATTGACATTCACGCACTCCCTTCTTCGGAATCCTCGAAAATGCA